>APFE030944123.1:0-60399 GCA_000404065.3 Pinus taeda
TCAAGTGCTCCTAGTGAAATCAATTTTTTCCTTAAATCTGGTACATGTCTCACATCAGTTAACATTTTGGTTGTCCCATCAAACATTTGCAGCTGTATACTCCCAATTCCCACAATATTACATGTTACATCATTACCCATGTACATGACTCCATCATTAATTGATTTATATGTCTTAAAACATTCTTTATGAATACACGTGTGGTTTGATGCACCAGAATCTAACAACCAATGTTGATCATGATTTGACAAATTAACTAATAATACTTCATCACTCATACCTGAACCAGATGCCGAACCCGTATCTGTTGTATTTATCTCCTTCTTCTCTGTCGAAGAATATTGTTTAGAAGTTTGCTGTTGTCGCTTCCAACAGTCCTTCTTCAATTGCCTCGATTTGCCACAAAACCAACACTTTACCTTACTCTTCTTCCCTTTTGACTTTGAACGCGAGTCGCTCTGCCTACTGGAGCGTCTTTCTTTAGAAAGACCTCTAACCATCATTGCTTCTGATGTAGAGGTTTCTAAATGCGACCTTCTCCTTGTTTCTTCAGATAATAAAGATGCAACTACATCATCAAAATCAATCGTTTCTGATGAACTAAGACTTATAGAAGTAACAAAATGATCCCATGACTCGAGCAACGAGCACAATAAAATAATAGCTTTATCTTCGGATTGAAATTTTACTTCTATACTTTCTAATTTCACCAGAAGAGTATTAAAAGCATTCAAATGATCAGCAATCGATGTACCTTCCTTCATTCGCAAACTGTACAACTGTCACTTCAGGAGAATCCTATTGGTTAAGGATTTTGTCATGTACAGCTTCTGAAGCTTCGTCCACAAACCAGCAGTTGTTTTCTCTAACACGATATTAAACAAAACATCATCTGCCAAACACAGTCGAATAACAATCACTGCTCTTTCATCCATCTCGTCCCACTCATCATATGTGATGTTGTAAGGTTGTTTGGATTTGCCCATCAACACCTTTGCCACATCTTGTTGCATAAGCAGATCGTACATCTTCACCTTTCAGATCTCAAAGTTGTTTTTTCCATTAAACTTCTCGACCTCAAAACGAGCACTTTGAGTTTTTGCCATATTGTATCAACCAAAAGCCAATCTCCAATTCCAACTTGTTAGTAAATCAAATTAATATCTAATAACAAAATGCCTTCACCTTCTACTATCCTGCCCTTATTCTATCAAAAAATTGCTCTGTTGTACAAACTACAAATTATAAAATAAAAAACCAAATAAAAAATTGCAGTTTTACCAACACAGTCCTTGGTTGGCGCGTTGGCGCTATCTTAACAGCAGACAATCCACGCTGGAAGCAAAATCGCGTAGAGTACAAAATTGGCATGACCTTTCCCCTCGAATCCACGCCCATCGGGATCTTGGTGCCCTAGCGTGTCTAATAAAGTCGGATCCGCGCCAATTGGCGCTTTTATTCCTCGATTACCTGCGTCAATCCGTTCACTGGATATTATTGGCGTGACTGATTCATCAGAACCCGTGCCAATCGCCAAAACTCGGAAAATCCACCTACAGCGATCCATTCACATGCACGCACTCGCTCCATCACGCTCTGATACCAATTTTTAGAGCATAACAATGCACAACAGAATATTAAAGACAAAGTACAGTATAAAAACATACACAAATAACACAATGATTTAACGTGGTTCACCCAACCAATCTGGGCTACGTCCACCAAATAGAGGCATCAGTAATCTTATTATTAATCAGGAGATTACATATAATTATTTTCTCACACTCTCTAACTCATCCCAATATCTGTATGGGCATATATTTTATAGCTAAGAGAATCTAACTGACTCATAAATCCTCTCACAACAAATATAGGATGCATTAATTCTTTCCCAACAAAGTAGAGCTAATATAGCAACAAATCCTATTGTTGTCACCTACATGAGATTTTTGCCTAATTTATGAAAAATCAAAAATCTCAACAATTTATGTGCTCATACAACCCATTTCAAGTCATACAATGTGAAAATGTGGCACGCAAATTTTCCCATGACTCACAAAATTGTTTTTTAATGCTTTAAAAATAAAGTTATTCTTTTTCAAAATTTCTTGAAGCCTCTATAAATTTAAAATTTCTTTTAAAAGAGGTCTCTTTCAGTTGTCCTCGCATTGATTGAGGCTTGAGTAAAGGAAAATTGAGCACCCAACGTAAGAAATTGAGCAAGGGTGATTACAACAAGGGGATTTGAGAAAGGACGACTCAAAAAGAGAGGATTTAGATCATTAGGTTGCAATAGTTATCTTCTTCTTGTTTTGTGGTGTTTTGGGTTGTTACAAATATATATTTTTATTAGTTTTGTGGTGTTTTGGACAATTTTATTGCAGTGTTTTGGAATAGTTATACCATAGTTTTTGGTGTTTTGGATAGTCACAACCATATTTTATGGTATGTTTTTTATAGCTACAACCATTTTTGTTTATGTTTCCTAATGTTTTCACAAGCTAAATTCATAGTTTTTAGTAATTTTTTGGTGTTTTTGGATAATTACAACCATCATTAAGTTCTCCTTTGTGGTTTTTTCCAGGAAGCTTTAGTTAAATAAAACTTCTTGTGGTAATAAACTAACAATTTTTAAGTTATTTAATATTTTTTAAGAATGTATTTTTAAGGGTATTTAAACCTTAAAGAAATATTAATTTTGTTATTTCTTTTTCATTTTATTTATTACATATTTGTTTATGTATTTTTTTATAGCAATAATGACTTCTGGTCAAGGTGCTTCTACTATAATGTTCAAGAGCAACACAAGGATCGACTTATATCCTCTTTGGAGGCATGTAACAAAGGTTCCAAAATAGTATGTGGTGGTGCATGGGAATGGATATGCAATCTGTGTTAGAAACCTTACAAGGTCTCTTACCCAAGAGTGAAGGCACACTTTTTGCAGGAAAAGGGAGAGGGTGTGGATGTTTTCCCAAAGATAACTGACCCACAAGAAAAGAGGAAGTATGATATTGCAGAAGAAGAGACTAATGGGCATAAAAATAAACATGATCAACTTTCTACTGCCACTCCTTAGGCTCCAAAAATTGAACCAACGATTGTACTTGAGGCAAGGAAGAGGAGATAAACTCAGAAACAACATGAACAACCAATATCAAAAAATGTTATGAGTCCATGAATTCAAGTGAGTATAATTTCTAAAATAGTTGATCCTTAAGGGATAGAAAAAGCTAAATCAAAAGAGGAAAGGGCCATCTATTTTTGTGGTATCCATTTCAATGTGGTTTGGTCTCCTTATTGGCAAGACCTATTGAGGGCGATTAACAAAACTCCTCAAGGTTTCAGAAGGCCTACCGATGAAAATGTTTGAATTGAACTACTCAAAAAAGAGAAAGAGCTTGTTGAGGATGTTTTTGATACCTATCTTTTCTTCATGGAGTATATCTGGGGTTGGCATTATCTCAAATGGATCGATAGATATTAGGTGTAGGCCATTAATTCATATCATTGCTACTTCACCAAAAGGAGTAGTGTTTTTTAAAGTTGAAGACTGTTTAGGGGTGGTAATGAACACTACATTCATTGTTAATATTTTAATCAAAGTTATTGAACAAATAGGACTTGATAAGGTGGTGCAAGTTGTCATAGATAATGCACTAGTTTGAAAAGATGCAGGATTGATTATTGAGAGCAAATATGATCACATTTTCTTGAATCCTTGTATCGTCCATAATCTAAATTTGATCTTAGAAGATATTGACAATAAAGTTCCATGGATTAAGGAATTCACAGGACAAGCAAGAGAGCCAATTAAATTCATCACCAACCACCACTAATCTCAAGTAATATTTTGTGAATACTCCAAGTTAGACTTGTTGAAAGTTGTTGAGGCAAGATATGTCTCAAAATTTTATCATGTTGGATCACCTTGTTGAGGTAAAGAAACCATTAATTTCTATGGTGGTGAATCAAATTTGGGCTGAGTAGAGACAAGAAAAAAGTGGGGAGCTATGGTGCATAGATTGTGTCTTGATGAGGATTGGTGGAGAAAGATAGAATTCTTGCTCAAATTCACATACCCTCCATTTCAGCTTCTTTGAAGTGTCAAAACATACAAGCTATTCTTGGGAGAGGGTTTTATGGTATGGATACCATGATTGAGAAAACTACATAAATTATTGCATAAGAATTTTCTCAAATTCTACTATTTGTTTCTCATTTTGTGGATTTAGTGAAAAAATCATGGTTGAGGGATAAAACTACTTTAACACTCCATTGCACACTTTAGCACATTCCCTAAACCTAATATTTTATGATGTATGTTAATTTTTACTACCCTAGCAATCTAACAATTAGTTTCAAGTAGAATTATGTCTACTGAATAAAAAACATAGATAGGGTATTAAAAAAATAAATTCAATGGAAGGAAAATTTACCAATATCAATCACAAAAATGACACAACAAATTATGCTCAATTATAATTCTTCATTTAAAATTCTTTCGAACATACTTGGGCTCCCTTCTTGCTAAAATGGCCCAACTCAGGAAATACATACAACATCGAATGTGATCGAACTTATCACACCCTACTTGGCTGATCTAGATCTCCTTGTTTCCCTTTCCATGAAACTAACACACTCATCGGGATGCTCCTCTCAATATTGTGTTGCTATAAGGTGTCTTCTCTTTCTCCCTAGACATGATTTTATAACTTTACACGGAGCTAAATCCCTAACCCTAATATCTAAAGTGATTGATGGCTGAGATTAGATATTGCCTCACTTGAGATCAAGGGATGAGCTTAAAATATATTTACTAAAGCATTTTACTTTACTTTTCCTAAGTTTACTTTATCTCAATAAGCCAACTTAATAATTATGTGCTTTTCCTAAGTATCAATTAGGCTAAGTTAGAAATGCATGTTGCTTACACTAGAGAAAGTGTTATAAGGAGATATCAGGTGACTTCTACACACCTAAACACTTAGGCTTGTGAAAAAGAACTTTCTCGAGATAAAAACATCAACACTCCCTCTCAGTAAGGGAGGTACTTCTACCACGTGGAATTAACTTTGATCCTGGAATTGCATCCATACCTTGGTTTCTCTCTTATAATTGGAAGCCTTCCCTACCATATGTTTTGGAAACATCCTTGAAATGTTTTTGTCCTTGGCTCGCTTCCTAGAAGCCTCTTGCTTCTGAACATATTGTAAGGTCATCTTGTACCAAGATACCTTCCTGACAGATTTAGAAGAATATGTTGACTACTACTCAACCTTCAAAGGTATCCATTTCTTATTCTCTTTCACTTCTATGCTTCATGGTTTTGCTTAAATAGATTGACCATTTAGCATATACATGTTCTTCTATTTAAATCTCATGACATTTCCCTCATCAAATGTAGACCTCTTGGGTCTTTCTAGTAGCTTCATATCATGGAAAGCAACACATAACTCCTTCTCCATCATGGCGACTGAGAGAAAACTCCACATAAGTTCTAGAACCCACAACACATCCTTCAATTCTATCGTGCCTCTTGAATCAAGTTTGAATATCATTGTTCTGACCCCTTTTACTGCATGTTTGGCATCATCATCAATCTCCACGTGCAATTTCTAGTCCCACTTGTTTACGTTATCAAATTGCTCATGCTCTTTTCATATGCCTTATGGATTCACTATCTATAAGCCACACACCCACTAGTAATGTGGCTATAGTAAGGTAGGAAACAAGTACGAATTCTATTTTTCACTTCCTGGCAAACTCCTCCCAAGTTTGTGTTGACACAGCTACAATTGGATACATGCCCTTTCCGTGTTTCTTTCTCTCCAAACACTATGAAGCATAGTGCCCCATATTATGACAAGAAAAACACTTTACCTTAGTTAAGTACTTCTTCTTTGGAAATGAGACTTACTCCTCACTTTTTCTCAAACTCATTCCCTTTCCTTTTGTTATGAGAGCCTAGTTCTTGTCATCTTCCTACTTGCTTATTTTCCCCTTTAATTGTCACCTATTTTCCTCCATGATATAATAATCTTAGCCTATAAATTGTGGTTACTTTATCTCGAGCACAAACTCCTATGATGATAAAATCCCTTACCTCTAAGAACCTATTCAACACCACATTTACTAGTTATGAGTCTTCTACCTTTTCTCCCACTACTGCAAGATGATCAGGGATTTGTGTGATCCTCATCATCTAACTCATCACTAATTTAGATTTGGTCATCTACATAGTATAGAGCATATATTTCAATGTCATCTTCCCGTTTCTTGTCTTGCTAAGTTATAATCCTACTAAGGCTTCAAACATCTCCTTGTATGTCTTCTTCTCAGTTAAGTGAGGGATCAAATGATCTTTCATGGCAACCAAGAGTACCCTCTGCACTGTTATCTCCTTATTTTCTAGGATGGCCTTCTCTTAAGGATTCTAGGGTTTAGGAATATTGATATAAAAAATCTCCCAGAGATAATTTTCCTTGAGAACTAGGGAAAACTTACCAAGGTAGGCGTTTGATGCTTCATCCAACCTATCTTTGTATCAAAGGCCCACTGCAATAATTTTTCCAAATCTTATTGAAGAATTTTTGAAGGATTTTTTTTCTAAAACTTTATATTTGTTGCAAGTATATAGCCATGACACTAGCCTCTTTATTAGCTATACTAGATTTTCTAGCCCCTACTAGCTTTGTTATGTGTGCTACCTCAGTGTTTGTTTGCCATAATTCTTGCAGGCCCCAACCATTGTTCACATTGCACCTCCTTGGAACAACAACCTTGTCCTACTATGCATGTGGGATGGCTTGGATATTGATCTAATGACTGTCTAAGACTCCCACTTCTCGGTATCTTCTATTAGATTGTTTACATTGCTCCCAACTATTGCCTTAACACCACTCCATTGATTTCCTGCGTAGAATTGTAGCAACAACTTTGTGGTAGCTGCACTCTACTCTCAGTCATGTCTTTTTAGATGTCTCACGACTAGCCCACAACACCTTGTGTTGACGCAATCCCTCTTATGCATTAACGACTTAATCCTCATGTTATTACCATGTAGCGGGCCCTTGCTGTACCTACTAATCTTTCATTGGTTTGTCGTCTTGTCCACATAGGTTATTCCTTTGATACTCTGTTATGAACCCACTATTGTTGTTGCACTCAAAACCCCCTCACACAACCACTGCTTATGATGTCCCTGCGCCGAACCATAGGTTTTCATTAAAAATTATTCAAAACTTACTTGGGCTTACTTCTTGGGAAATAGCCCAATTAGAAAAATGCATACAACACCATATTTGATTCAATTAATCAAACCCTCCTTTGCTGATCTAGATCTCCTTTCTTCTCCTTTGGATCAAAACACACTCACCTAAGATGCCTCTCTCATTCTTGTGTTATTGTATGGTGTCCTTTCCTCTCCCTAGCCTTGCTTTTATAACTTTACATTGAGCTAAATCCCTAATTCTAATATCCAAAAGTGATTGATGTCCAATATTAGATCTTACCTCACTTGAGATCAAGGGTTTAGATTAAAATGTAGTAAGCAAAGTTATTTACTTTAATTTTCCTAAGTTAGCTCAATAAGCCAGCATAATAATTATGTGCTTTTTGTAGATGTAGCTTAAGCTAAGTTACAAATGCAACTTATCACACTAGAGTAAGTGTTCTAAGGATATCTTGGGTGTCTTCTACATGCTTAGACACTTAGGCCTATACAAAAGTACCTTCCCGAGATATAAACAACAACAATGAAGGCCTTATCGATTAAAGCAATGAGAATAGGAAGGGAATATATAAGCATTGGGAAGTGTAACATGGAGTGAAAAAATCCCTTATGAGAATATTTCTAGCTCATCTGCATAGGAAGGTGAAAAAATAATTCAATATTTTTGTTGCTAGTTTGGATGAGTACTCATATATATTAGTTTTAATGCTCCCTCCCACCCCCTTGGATTTCCCAGTCAGATGGGAGGCATTACTTTCAACTAATCCAACCTCCATGGTCTCATTATGGAAATGAGATTACAAAATTTCCTTCCTTTCTAAAGTTGGTGGAATTAATTTTGGATAACATTGTCATATCCAAATATTCATGAGCTTTCCAGTGATATAAACAATTCCTAAATCCAAAGCTCAGATTGAAGTTATGAACCTTCAAATATTGACCATTCAACTCTTACCACATTAGCAAGATGTTCCCATGTGACAGACAATGAGAGCCACATAGTCTTTCCACATTCACTGCAACACCTCCATGTCACCTATGCAGCTTCATCGACACATTTGTGGTGTTTGCGACGTCAACTTCTACTCATGGGTCCCACTAGGCCTGTCCCATTTACACAAATCAACAAATCCCTTTAAATATGGATATAAGGGATATTTGGGTGTGCACATAGTTTATTCTTGTCAAACCTCCCAGACCCTCGAATCCCAGGACATACCTGAATCTCCGCTACTCCACAACACATATATAGACTTGGCCCTCATCTAGGGCTTCATGCATCCATGCCTTGCCCTCATCCTTGGATGTCTCATAGTCCAAGATATTTTAGCCTCTCGTGACAACATCTAACTTTGAATGAAACTTCTATCAGTCGATGTCACTCCAAACTTCCCATGAAATCTAGCCTATGGCCATATCTGGCTCCAAGCCTTCAATCTCTCAAAATGTGCTCCATCTTGAATTTAATATTTTCCCTTGCCTCCTTGCAAGTCATCTAGGTTAGTTTAAATACATTGCACTTGTAAAAGTGCACAATTGCAAATGATTTAGATTTCTGGACTTCAAGATCCATTTGCCAAGCCTGAAAAGCATAACTGATTGAAACTGTGCAACACTTAGACTTAGGACTCTGAGGATTTTAGGGTCTTCACCTGATATTTCCTTGAAGCATATTGCATTGAAAACATTGATTTCCACATGAATGAAGCCCTCATTCCAACACTACCATTCCAGGCATTTATCTTGACCATAATACGTTATTACAACTATCAACGTGCCCACTAACCGCTCAATAACAAGCCAAATCATGGCTACATTGCTCTGCAGCTCGAACATGAAAACAATAGAATTTCCCACCTGAAGGTGGGTATTTCACATTACTATCATGGCTTATGATAAATCATATATTGCAACATCATGACATTCAAAAATCTTAATCAATCAAGCATACATAGCCATGCCATATAATGAGACACATACATTATAACAATTAATCAAACATATCTAGTATTAATACGAGACCATGTAAATAACCCTATGGTAGAGTCATACTAGCACATACACACAAAATAATCTAGCCTCTCATGGCCATGGAATCATATAAATAACATATCATTGAAGATAAATTGGAATAAAAAATCCGCCATAAATAGTATGGGCACATTCATTATTATAACACATAAACATCATCCATTTTTCACAATACACATAAGTACAAGTAAATACACTTATCTGTATAGCTTGAATTACTGAAAACATGAGGGAGGGACTTCAAATCTTCACCCAACCATAGGAAAACTACACTGCAATCTTTCTTGCAACTGACCACCCCTGAGTCAGATTAAATTAGAGCATGAGGATTTATGTGCTCAAGGGATATTCACAGTAGTTTAGTTAACCAGATCACATGGGGATCCAAAGCACATAATGCGTCCACCTGACACCCAATAATTTAGAGCACACAATGTCTCCACCCAATCAAACACTTCAAGGAATCTAGAGCACACAGTGCTCCACCCAGCAATCACTAAAGGAATCTAGAGCCCATGGTGTCTCCACACGATTCATTGTACAAGAATACAGAGCCAACAATGTCTCCACCTACGATCCATTAAGAATCATTTTATGGGAATCCATAATCCACCTTTAAGATCTCCACCTATGAAACACCACAAGAAGTACCAGAGTACATGGTGTCACCACCTTCTATGAATAATCTAGAGAACAACACAACTCCACCTTCTCAATACCACAAATTCATCTTTACACCACACTCCTTAGCTTGCTTCCAAGCCTGCACATTCACTGGGATTTCAACCTTTTCTTCTGCAACTGTTCTTGCAATTATCCTCATGCGTCCAAGAGTATTCACTCTCCTCATATGCTCTTGCATAATTTTTCTTCCATGTATATGTGTTTGATCCTCTTAATATACATACCACCACCACTACCTTCTCCCACTACCCCTTCGTGTTCACTTCCACAACATGTCCTGCAGGTGAGGGACTTCATGGGATTTTTTTGTCCTTTTCTAAAGTCAAACTATGCTTTTCTTCAATGCTTGCAAAAACGCTACCTTTAATTCTTTAGGGAGATAGGTGGTGGAAATAAATGAAACGGTTTGGATTTACACTCAACACCAAAAAATACTCCTCCTTAGACCTTTGAATCCATGTCCACTCCTTAGACCCATTCATTATTTACATTTTCCCAATATTTACATGAATTACAATTCATAGTGACATTTACAAGAGGGGTAGAAAAAAGGGCTATCACATTAGCTTTGGATAAAAGGAGCACTGTTAGTCCAGTTAGATGATGGATTAATCATGGAACAAGCGATTTACATATATGAAGTATTGAAATTCGTATTATTTCACAAGTGACAATTTCTTAATCAATAGAAATAAATTGGAGTACCTATGGTTTTATTCGTTTAGTGAAGTGCAATATTTGATCTCGTAGAAGGATGAGGATATTGTTTATATACATTCCAACTTTTTCTTTGCACCTTTTAGGGCTTCAAAATATAGTAGTGGGCCTTGTAAAGAATAAGATTTGGATCTTGAATGTCTTGAATTGGACATCTTTCTTGTTGCATTGAATATTGATGAATTTAGAACTAGAATTAGAAATGCTTGTCCAAATCCACATTCTACTACTAAACATGCATCTTCTTATATTTTCCATGATGAGGATGATGACTATTATCCTTTAGGATTTACTAGCTTCTATTTTCATTGTTCGTGGTTTATGTTACATACATACAACACTATAGCCTTAAGGCTCATGTATAGGGGATAATTTTGGATATATGGCCTCATAAATAATAAAGGTCTTTTTGAGATTTTATTGCTTGCATTATGTATGATGTATCATGTATCACTTGTACAATTTATTTTATGTTTGTCATTTAAATGTTCTCAAGCCTTAGGAATTTTCTCATTTATTCTTGAATTTGTATATATATATTGTAAATTATAATGTTAAAAATTAAGAACTTAATACATTATTTCCTAATTTTAACTTATATGTTTCATGTATCCCTATTTCCTAATTTTGTGGGGGTCATGTTTCCAACATGTTCCCATTTTGGATACATGTGTTTGTTTGTTCGTAGCATGCAACTTAGCAATAAACAAGACCATCCCATTTTTAAATCAATATTAGTCATTTTGGAACCTTCGAAAGGAGTGGCATGAGTTAAAAAAGAAAAAAAGAGAGCAAAGGTAAGTTTCAAAACTATTTTTCAATGGAATGCTAAAATGAAATATATACCAGAAGAGGCCCGTAGAGGTTTGGTCTCGTGTCCAACGGACGATCTGCTAAGTCGTCTGTGCAACAGTGCAGGTCACGAATTCGAGTATCGTCTTAACCAAGGGTCATTCTTGTGGCCTGGGCGATTCCTCCTAGAGGTTATAGTGGTAGCCGATGGGATTCAATCCTGTGTAACATGAGTATAATACCACCGCGGTTGCCGATTCTGCTAGTCATAAAAAAAAAGAAATATACACTAGAAAGAAAGAGCAAACATAGGTTTCAAAACTATTTTCAATGGAATATTAAAATGAAATATACACTGACATGTAATAATAGAATGAAACATGTGCTAATATGTAATAATAGAATTTATTAGTGCAATGTGCACTTAGGAAATATAATTTCCATTTAATCTACTACTATAAATGTTGTACTTTTTATTTGGAAAAATTGAAAAGTGAGAGATTTGACATACAAGTGTACATGAGGCTTAAACAAGAGGTTTATTGCTTATTCATCTCATCAACACATGCTCAGTCATTGTTTGAACTTGTAGAAATTAGTTACATTTTGAAACTTTGTGGTTTCATGGACTATTATGAAGTTTCTTTACATTATTTACATTTGTTAAATATATAATAATTTATTTAATTATTTACCTAACAGATTATAAAGTGGTTTCATAGACTATTATGAAGTTTTTGAGAACTTGAGTTATCTCTTTGTATCCATCTTTGACATATTTCCAAGAATAAATGCTTATGTTGCAATATAAAGAACAAAAGTTGGATAGGCACTTCTCTTAATGTTGGCATAACCATGTTGTCCATTTCATTGATGAAGTTGATCTCTTCCACTATATAGATGACAAGTGTAGATAGCTCTTCCTTTGACTTGGATTCTAGAAAATAGTTTTAGATTAAATCTTAATAAACATTAACTCTAAGCTTTTGAAATAGGAAGATTTATGACAATGGCTCTAAAAACATACCATAGTTGTATTATCAACTCACCATAATACCGTGTAAAATGTTATTTCAAGTAAAAACATTGGAATTTGCTTAACATAACATGAAATTTTATAAATGTTACTTCAACTTAAATCATTGGAACTCACTTAGGTTAACATGATATCTGTCTTTTTTCTCTCGGTAATTGCTTTAATTTTATTGTGCTTCTTTTGATAAAGAGATATTTTCAATCTTTACTCTTAATATTATATGAGATAAATAGTTCATATCAAAACAAAAATGCCTCAAAAATCAATGCATTTGTTTTACATTTCCAATTGTGGGATTTCATATCTTCTTTGCTCCTCATAATAAAGGTTGCACTCTCTCTTTCCATATGATGAATCCGTTCTCTACATCACTCCAACTTACTGTGTTTGGTTTGACATGATGATAGATCAGTTTTAGTCTAGATTTCCCTTAGCATCATAGGCGTCACTCTACCTTACTATGTTTAGTTTGACATGATGTATAGATCGGTTTCATTCTAGATTTCCTAGTTTGACATGATGTATAGATCAGTTTCATTCTAGATTTCCCCTAACATCATAGGCGGCAAAGTTTATAAGATAATCTTTACTGTCATCAAACTTGAAAAAACTACTTCCACCCTCATGGCAATATTTTTGACATAGATTTTACCATCATCAAACCTGAAGAAACTATTTTCATCCTCACTTAATGGATATTCACTGATGGAGAGTCGCTTGCATATTCTGTTTATATTTGGGCAACACTTCATTTTATCAACGACTTCTCTCTTGACAAAAATTCTCTTTCCAACTTGCATGTCGTGCTAAGCTTTTTTCTAACATATCATCTCCTCATCACCCTTTGTGACACCACGATCCACAAAATCCGACAACATTGACTTTACTGTTCCATTCTACCATGTTCTAAGATGGCATTCATCAACCAATAGTAGTCGTTGCACTTTTATATATCTACAATCAGATTTCTTCTTTGAAATAGATGACTTGTTTCCATTGACTCTTCACAACTTTACTCAGCGAAAAGACCTGGCTCATTTTTGAATTGAAAAGACCTGCAATGAGTTTTATTTAATTTTGTTTCTTTTGCACCTGAAGGCAGGGCAGATCAAATATATGCATAGTCTCTTCATTGCAACGTAAGTTTGTCCACTTGGAGTCTTTTCCAAAGAATTGTATTCAATGGAAGAGAAGAGAAGAGAGGTGAGATAAAAAGAAGCTAAAGAATGGTAGTTTTAGTGATGAGAGTTTTAAGAGGTATCAATTCATTGTAATAGAGAAAAGGAAGACATTTTGCCCAACCATGTATAAGGAAAGATTGTTATTGAATTCAATATGCCGATAAATTTGTTAAGTAACATTGTATAACATTATTTACACACAACTTACAATTTTTTCCTTATCAATTCCTCTCAATGAAAATCCCTTATAACTTGGTTTTCTTCTTAGTTGGGTTCCTAGGGGCATCTTAGAATAAATCTCTATTGTTATGGCATATAACTCAACACTTTATTCCATGGTTGTTATATTTGTTGTTTTTATTAAACGATCTAGTTGCATTGTTGGGTTTACATTACTACTTGTGTACTATTTAAATTACCCATATCAATTAATCTCAAATGCACTATTCTATTTCTATCTTGAGATATGTTTTCTAGGCATAATAAACATGCTTATGCATGTGTCATGTACATGTTACAAGATCAATATGTTAATTGGTTTGTCTACTTGTTTAAAAAGCATATCTATAACATTATAGCTCCTACTCTATTCAATGTTACAAGTCATTAGACTATGGTGATCACTAGTAGATGTGTGAGAATTTAACCTCTTGCAAGTGATAGTCTAAGAGAAATATCAATATGTCATGCTGTCTACAACCCCTCACTTGTTTATTAACTAATGTTTCATTTGTTAACCAATGATGGTGTAATTACAACCTTCTTATGATTAATTCTCTAGATTACTTATTAAAGCCACATCTCCCTTTCTCAGTTCTTTGGGCGATTGAAGCACTGTGAACCATTGATTGGTAGCCATAGTGTTTATTCCAAGCCAATGGAAATAGTTTTCTTTAGTTGATTCACTGTGTAAGGAATATAAGACCCACCTATAACCAACTCTTCAATCAATTCTTGCTTGTCTTAGTGATATATTCTAAGTCAGGTGAATTGCTAATTTTATTTGTAGAATGGGTTGTCAATTCTAAATTAGAACACTATTGGTGGGTTTCCTTAGTTGTGGTGATAACAATAGATAAAATGAAGTTCTTGCATCTTATTATAATCATGTATGGGAGTGGGAAAAAAATCAATTATCTATTTTCTTATGTAATCACTCTACCACAACCATATATCCTAGATTTGTGATTGGGAAGTGTTGAACATGAATTGAGTTCTAAATTTGAGTGTATAAAATAAACTTGCAAACACACATAGGAGTGTTCTATGGTGTATATCTAAACATCATTTGCTTTGACCATTTTATCATGGCTATCTATATTTTCTCATTCAAGTGCAGAGAACAAAATCTATTTTTGCAACTAATCCATTTTGATGAAAAGGATAGGCCATAAGCCTATCATTTATGGATCACAAGGTATGAAAGAAGGTTCATCAAATACCTTGAAGAGGGATAAGCTAGAAGACTTTAGAGACTTCAATAGATAGACCCAATAGGAAAGTTTGTATTAGAGTGGAAAAATGATGAGATGGGAAATGAACTTGCCAAACCCAAGGACTCCTTAACCACCACTAGGGTAGAATTAGATAGAAGAAGATGATGACTCTTGCAATTGGAGGAGAAATTCACTAAGTTGGATATTGGTAAGAGGAGAGGTTTATTAGGTGACAACTCAACAATATCAATATTTGATAGTGAAGGTAGTGGCCTTGAAGAAGTTGTAAGTAGTTTTCCAAGAGACCAAGCAAGTCCCTTCTATTGTGATTATGGAATCCAACACCATGAGATGGTCATGCATGGTAAAATCACATTCCATGGCCCTTTCAAAAGAGACCTTTAGTGACTTTCAAATGAGTATTCCTCAAAGAACTTGTGACTTAGCACATGTGTTCATGGTTTATTAAAGAATACCCCTAATTTCACCATAGATTGATAAATACCTCCAAAAGGCCATTTGTTGAACCCTCTTCCCAATATATCTTTCCAATAAGAAAACCCATATTATTTCTAGAAAACTCTTTCTATACCCCCTAATACCTACAGAACCTCTAATATCTCCCATCCCCCCCACAACACCTATTATATATTGACTTTATTTTTCACAAATTTAAACCCCCTTTTATGAATGAACATGGTAAGATATTTTTTCAATAAGGTGAAGACCCTATTCTTTGAAAATCATATTAGATGCATTGATTCCAAGCTCATAAGGAAAATAGGTTGTGATGACCAAGGGATAACCAAGGAAGGGCAAGGGACTGTGATACCTATTGTAGCTCAATAGAGGCCCAAGCATAAATGCTTATGATTTGGTGAAGAATAAGCAAGCACAAGTTAATATTAAACCACCTTTGTTAAGGCAAGGGGAATTAGAAAAGAAGCTATTCTCATAAAGGAAAGATAGCTGAAAAAAGGTCTATGTAGTAAATCACTCAAAAATTATTGTATAAGCTTGGAATAAAGTAGCCAAGGGATGAGTCCACCATCCAAATCTACTCCAACTCTTAAGGGACTAGGTAACTAGGTTTGCAAGGTTTATCACTTTTTTTTGGGTAAATTTTGCATTGGTGTGGCTATATCAGAGTCATGTACAATAATAACACCAGAATAGGGTGGGGAATCGAACTAGTGACTTAACATATAGGAATGCATTAATAACACACTCAATCACCATCTATCCAAGACCCCGTGGAAAAGCTTGATAATAAATTGATATGGTATGGCATAACATATTTGGTTTGTCTCTATTGTAAGAAAAGGCCATAAGCCCAGTAATTCTTGGCACTCTAGAAGGTCGAGCAACCCATATTATAAATATTTCAAGTACTATATATTGAGTGGAGATTGGGAGGCCAAATGTTGAAAATTTCACCTAGAACTCCATCCCAAGAACCAAATAACCAAGAAGAAATCTTTGAGATTCAAGGTGAAGGGAAAATAGAAGTTTCTTGCTCTTTTCGCTTGTGTAGTGGTTATTATACAATGACCTATTGCAA
Source organism: Pinus taeda (assembly GCA_000404065.3). Classification (NCBI taxonomy): domain Eukaryota; kingdom Viridiplantae; phylum Streptophyta; class Pinopsida; order Pinales; family Pinaceae; genus Pinus; species Pinus taeda. The sequence goes on from APFE030944123.1 coordinate 16,673, forward strand.
CAACAAATTATATCTCTAACAAGAATATGGAAAATAGGCTTATGTTAAAGGGAATCCCATATCTTTTGTCTCGCAACTTACATTGCACCCTTTCTTGGATATTTGATATAGGATGTTTGAAGGTAGAGAAGAACGATGAATGGAGTTTAAGCTCTCAGTGAATAAAATATTGTAAATAGGGAAGTTTGATTTGAATCAAACCCCTACCGAAATATATTTGTAAAATTTGTATAAGAATTTAATTTGTTTTTTTGAAAAGGTTATAAATTGTTTGAAAATTTACTTGGAAGTTGAAATGAACCATTGTTATGGTTGGCGTTCCAAGGAAGTCCCATAAAAATGGAGGAGAGACTAAGAGTAAATGAATAATTTCAATTCTATAGAGGGGCCCTCTAAGAGACAATAAGTTCAAAGCTTGTAGGACAAGAGAGACATTATTCCTAGCCATGCATGATCAAATATTAATGTTGTTCAATCCACTAATAAATTTATTATTACTAATGAGTTACAATGCATAAGGTTTTCTATTCATAGCACACACTTTTTCTTTATCAATTCTTCTTAATGAAAATCCTTTATAATCTTGTTTTCTTCCTAGTTGTGTTTCTTGGAACATCTTAGAGTAAATCTTTGTTGTTATGGCATGTGAGTGATCACCTTTTTTGTCTCTGCTGTATTTTTTTGTTCTAGTGTTATCATTTGGTTACATTGTTGGGTTTATATTAATGCATGTGCACTATTTAATTTAGGCATATTAGCACAATCTTATACCCATTATTGCATTTATACCTAGAGCCTTCTTCACTAGGAATAAGAAACTACGTATGCATGTGTGCTTTATATAAATAATGAAAATGTTGATTGGCTTGTTTCTTCGTGTAAAAATCACATCTACAACACTATACATTTTGTTCTATTTAATGGGATGAATCACTAGAATGTTGTAATTACTAGTAGATGAGTGTGAATTCAATGTATTAGAATATGGTGATAGCCCAAGAGAAATTCCAATATGTCATGCTATCTACAACCTCTCTACCATGATTTATTATTGGTGATATTATATTTTGTACCTAGGGAGGATAATAAGGAGTACATAAGAAGGTACATAAGGGGATAATGTATGTGGTGTTGTCATAATCATAGAATAAGCTTCTATGATAGTTGATAGGTAATAAATAGGTGCATTAGGGATTTAGCATGAAATAATATAGTAGTAAGGGCTAGTTGGAATAGATTATTAACAATAGTCATGAGAACTATAAATACATGTGTATCATTGTCTGGAGACATGTTGGATGTATTACTTTATTGCAAGTACAAATTGTAAAATGGTTCCTTCCATAAGGAGTAATTTCTTTTATTGTACCTTAAGGGGTCTTCATTCTTGTGTTATATATGGTGTGAATGTTTTGGTATTTTATGAAGAAAAACATTTAATTCCCAAATTTTATGGTTTATTCTCTCTTATGTTTGTTGAGGTTCACTACATAGTCTCATCTCTTAAACAATGATTTGTATAATTTGGTAAGGATACTTATTAGGTAGACTTCATCTTAGAATCAAGTCAATCTGATATGAAATACTTCTCATGGGAGGCATGCCCACTGACATATCATCTACAAAAATTCTTGAAAACTCATCCAACAAATATAAATGTTGACTAGCATGTGACTCTTTTCCTCATCCCTTCTTTGGTATCATGGAAAAAAAGAATTTTTACTTTTTTCATTCCTTCAAAATATCCTTGGTGAAACACAAGATTACTTGACCACTTTTGTTGTCACTACTTCCATTATCACTCTATCCATTTCTATTGTATCATCTTCCACCATTAGTTCTAGCTTGTAACATCATCCATCCTTATTAAATTCGTATGTATTTTCCATAGCATCATGTAGATTTTTCTTAAATAGGCATAATCTTTAAAGCAACACATGACATACATTCATATCAACCACATCATCTAAGTTCTAGTCATTGAGGTTGTTTATATGGAAGCCTTAGGAAACATTGTTTTTCACGATGGATTTCTTACACTTTTATACCCATGAAACCCTATATGGATTGGGAAGCATTTCAATTTGAGCTTATGAATCACCTCCATGGACAACAAATTTTCTCTACTACTATCTATAATTAAATTACAACATTTACACCGGGGGAATTTTAAGGTCTAAAATGGATCTCATATGGAAAATAATAAGATAACAACTAAAATAATAAATTAAGAGATTAATTTTAATGAAAAATAAAGAAAACTATATTTTTATTGTATTTTTTACTTATCTCCTTATATCTTTACTCAAAAATCAAGTGTAGGCACTCCTTGTTTGCATAATTAAATTTCACATCCAATGACTACTCATTGTGCATACTTTTGAGTAGACCACACCTAGATATGGGTCAACTCAAAAGTATTTAGAGTGGGAACTCATTGATTCCACATCCAAAGAGTACCAACACTTGACATTTAAGTAAAAATATAAGGAGATATGTTGAAAATACTATTTTAAAAAATAGTTATTTTTTTTCCTTCAAAAATATTTACCCCCGGGGATGATATCATCGTCTCGAATCCTAATTCTTTTTTTAAAGTTGATTTTGGTAGTATAAATTTTTTATTTTGAGGTTCATTTTGACCTCAAAATTTCACTAATGACCTTGAACCTTGCATTTAGTTTTTAAAACCTTCTTTCTTTGTTCAAGCTCCTTCATAATGTTCTTCTCAAACTTGATGTTGATGTACAAGAACATTGTCTCTAACAATAGACGTTTCATATTCCTACACGGAATGTGTCCTAACATGATTATTTCTCCTTAGATTGTGCTTATATATGTGCCTTATGAAATTCTACTCCATTGTTAGGGAAAGTTATATTGGCATACTTACCCTTCCCTCTCCTAAAACCTATGCCACTACTAACATGGTTGTCTCCTTTGGAAAGTTGACTATTGGATGCTTCATATTATATCCTTTCACTAGATAGTCCTCTGGTAGCCTTCACCGTTCCTCTACCTCTAAGGCTTTTTCCTTTGTGGTTTTTTTGCTAGTTTATATTCAACTTTTCCTAACCTCTAAGGTTCTTTCATTTGTAGTTTTGTTACTAGTTTACATTCAATTTTTCTTCTACCTTCAAGGAAATTTGTTATAATTTATCAATGGTTCAAAAATCATGAGTACTCATCCCATCTTGAAGCCATGGAAAATTTTAGGGGCTAATATTTGTAGGTGGACTAATTTTTCATGATTTTTCAACAAAAAAAGATTTGCCCAAATTTGATAATATAAAATTATTTTGCCTGAAAAATCACAAACATTATATAGAGATTATATATAAAATCGTTATAAATTTGAATAATTTTACAAATATATCAATAAACATTTTATAGTTTGTATATTAAGGACTAGTGAGATTCAACAATGTTTTTAAACTTCATGATAATTTTCCATCGTTAAAATTTTCCCTGCTTGAATCTAATCTTCAATTTATTCACTTATCTCACCACCTTTTGATACTTCAACTCTTTAAGTTGTAATTTGAGTGATAATTTGAATAACTCTTTAATATACTCCCCATTATATGTATTTTTCTAATTTAAATTTCATGCTTGTCTTCACAAACTTTGTTGGTAATCAACATGCAAGAATCTCTCCATGATTTTACTCATTATTTTCTTCTAGTTTTAATCTCCTCCTACTAGTTCTTTACTTTATGTTTGTGCAGATCATTTAACTATAGTGTAGAGAGTCAACTTCTTTACTTTTTAAAAAAATATATTGGGTATCCAGTCAGTGAGAATTTCTTCTTTGAAACTGCCACCATAGCAAGAAACTTCCACACTTGCATTACCTCTATCCTTTAGAAATGAGACTAAATGTTCATTTGGGACACTTTCATCAACATTTCATTCTTCCTTGATTTTGTCTTTTGATTATGAATTTGCTACATTCCAACATCTCCAATTATTTTGTTATCTAATTCTTTGGTGCTCATCAATTCCTCCCATTCTTAGTTCCTTGCACCTCTTCGATGTATTCTTATTCATGGTGGTATCCTTGGGAGGTGTCTCGTAATCCTCAACTGCACTACCATTCACAGATATTTTTTCCCATCAATACCTCCCATCACAATTCTTGGAGCAATCACTAGCTCATAACTCTTTGACACCATAATCATAATGTAAATGTTTTCAACCCATACACACAAAAATATATCAAACAATCAAATTATATTGCAAGTTTACATTGAAAAAAAAAACTAAAACAAGAATTCAATTAATTCATTTCATCAATATCTATATTTTTGTTATATATAAATCTCCGTATCTAAAATAATATGTTTTTATTATACAATAGATATATTCCCATTTCCCATAATCAGTTTACATTGAAAAAAAACCTAAAACAAGAATTCAATTAATTCATTTCATCAATATCTATATTTTTGTTATATATAAATCTCCTTATCTAAAATAATATGTTTTTATTATACAATAGATATATTCCCATTTCCCATAATCTTTCATTTTTATTTTTTTTATAAATGTTTGGTTTCATGATTATCCTATTCCCATTTCCCATAATCTTTCAAATTTTATTTTTTTTATAGATGTTTTGTTTCATGATTATCCTCATCTTTAGTATACAAATCAGGTATAGTCTAACTTGTATAATTTAAATATTACTTAGCTCAAAGAGCATTTGGCTTTATAGACTAATATAATTTAAATATTACTTAGCTAAAAAAGAATTTGGCTTTATAGAAAGTTAATCCTCAACGACCCATAGATTTGTGATTAAGATCTATAGGGTTTAAATAATATGCATTTTATAATAAAATTTAAAAAACAATTTGATATTATATATAATTAATATTTACATTGAAGGGGTTTCTGCACGGGCTTTGGCTGGGCATATTTGGCCTCTCAGATCCTTCCATTTTTGTCCTCCTCCATAGAATCGTTTTTTACATGTCAAGATGTCATGACTTCCATATTTCATTTTCCAGCTCCTAGTTTAGTCGTCTCCTTTGTTGGTTGTCTTGGGTTCGAGTCCCATGATGTGTTGTCAGTCTCAGTGCAGCCTGCAGTTGCAATGCAAGACTAGTGTGAGCCCAAAGGTGAGAAATATAGAAAATGTTCCCTTGACTGAAGGTTCAATTCCATCGTCTCCCCGCTTGAGATTAAGCATGTTTAGAACTGGTATTAGGCTTTCTATAAGTACCTGTGCAATGTTTTTGTAGACGATGAATCCTCGACAAGGACACAATATTCCATGTAGAATGTTTTCACACATTCCATTTTCCATCTATTGCTTTAAATGTCAAGCCCGATAACCTAATTTGTCCCAGTTGCTGAGAAAAATGGAGGTAGTCCTCTATCATGACGGGGTCGCTACCAAAGATATTTTGAAAAGTCTGGCATTCTTTTTTGTGGCCATATGACTCTTCTATTTCAAAACCATTGCTAACAGGTTCCATATTCGAGTCCCTTGTAGTGCAAGTGAAAAGCATGTGAAATGGGCACACCCTTCTGATGCTAATGTTGTGAAGAACACATAGAAGGCAGTGAAAGCGAAAAAAACCATTGTCAGTAACCCTCCCTTGCTGTAGGGTTTTGATTCCTCTAACATTAAAGAAAAATCAGTACCTGTCGATAAGCCACTGTTGTCGCCTCAACAAGTATTGTCACAACTCCGTTTATCCAAAAATAATAATATAATACTGATAAAAAAAAAAATTATTTCACTGTACACAATAAAGTTATGGACACAATAAATTTATGGGTACGAGGGTTGAACCCATCGCCCTCGGCGTGCTTTCAAATGTTTACCATTTGATATACCATGCAGTCTATTACACAAGGCGGGTTTCATGTATATGACATTAATTACTCACCAACCTTGGCGCTTGACGTACTCGTATTCAATACATTTTACACTACCTATATCTCTTGGCGGATCCTACTTACTGAGTGCTGGTTGCATGAGGCACAGACAGGTGGACCTGCCTTGATACACTCCACCCTTGATCTGGATGCAGAGCTCGAGAGTAGGTAATAACCTTAATTGCAGCAGGCAAGTACTCGGTCTCCTCGGGATTATGGTTGTTTTAACAATGGAGATTGAAACCTTCCATCAAACGGTGGATGTTTTGCGTGCCCACGTTACAAACAACATTTTTAGGGTTTATGATATTCATTTGATAGAGGGAGGCCGCTTCCTGAGGCTCTGCTATGCGGCATCCAAACTATGGTGTTTGATTCTCAGGTGTTTACCTCGGGTTTTGATGTTAGAGCTTGAACCAGTTCTTTTATTCCTGGAGGCTATGCAGATTTCCCAACGTTCTATCCTGATTCCCGCTCCTTCCATCAAGTAAATCCATCATCATTTCACTGTTATTTGTTAATAGAATTTACATGGTTTATTGATTCCACTCCGGAACTAATTTTGATTCTCATCGGTTGATTGCACAGAGTATGGTGACCTCAGCACGGCGGCAAGGGTTTACTGCTCCAATTCTCCAGGGAAAGATTATTCGCCGGTAAGAGCCTAAACTCCTGTAAGAAATCTCGTTATGTAATGAGGAGTCAAGTGCGAGGTTTTTAATTCTTTCTTCTTCTGTCAGGTGGTTTTCTGTTTTTCTCATGGAAGCTTGATTCATTCTTTACTCCTGGCTAAGGAAGCCTTCTACAGCTCGTTGTCATGAGGCTCTGCCCTTATGAATACTCCAGGGTTGCCGTGACGAGCTCGCACCTTGTGAGAGGCTTTCGGGTCTTTATTATTGCATGATGGTTATATTGTAAATGTATAAGCTTCCAGTAGCTAGATTCTCTATTGTTTGTTTAGTTACTTGGCAAGCCACTGGTTCCTTTAACTCAGTTCAGCTGCGCCTTCCAAAATTATTTTCATTGGATGTAGGAATATTTATGTACCCATTACTCCATACTGTGTGAAGCTCAGTTCTAAGCGGTTATTTTGATTTCTGAGTTTTCTTTTATGAATATATATAAACTCGGTAGCTCCAGATTCTTTAATAATCTGCTTGAGTTTCAAATCAAGGGTTTAGTTGTCTATTTACTGGTAGTTGGATGTATATTTTTCACATTTGACAGTATATATGTATATATATATTAATCCGGGGTTTTATTTCCAAATGCGCTCAGCGCTCAGGAAACTCTAGTCATGTTTTATTGCTTCTATACAAATGACAATGTTCATTTCCTGGCTTTATTGTAATATACTTTTCATGGGTTTGTCCTGAGCATTTTCAGTTTATATGTTCGCGGAATTTCTTCAAATTAAACAGCTTAACTCTTTAAGTTATGTAGCTTCTGCGTGATCATTTTTGGAATTCATTGAAATGTTCTCTGATTGTATACACATTTCCAGTTTCTTTTTAAATAAATCTTGACCCTATAACTAAGGGTGTATGCATGCAATTGTCGGTTGTAATGGCTTTTCCTTCACAATGCTGTTATATATTTTCGCTATCTTTTCACTATTACAGAGGAGAAAATAATATCTCGTTTGCAACGTATGATCTCTGATGGATTCTGTTACTGTATGGGGAAATTGTTCACATCCAGAACTATAAATCTTGTCATTGTTTATTACTGTTCCACTCAGATGTGTTATTGTCAATCTTTTAATTCATTACAGATGTAAGTTATGAGTCCTTCCCTTCTCCTGTACATGGAAATTACCATTCCCCTTCAACATTCTATTCGTCTTCTAAGGGAGGGTTTCGGTATTTCAACAAAATTCCTGAAGCCTCCCAGATAGTCCTCTATTTAAGTTAATTAAATAACTTAAGTTCAGTCGAACTATAGATAAATAGTGCTTTGTTCAAGTTAATTAAATAACTTAAGTTCAGTCGAACTATAATTAAATTCATTCCATCTCAAACAGAATGTAATTATTCTCTTGCTAATATACTGGAACTATCGCTAGAGTGTTCTACTTTTCAATCTACAGCTAACTGTTACTTCGAAAAATATGCAATTTTCTCGGAATATAAAAACTATACTGTACTTACCTGTATTGTCACCCGCACAGTCTCCAATACTTCTCCAGATTGGAGAAAACTGATTTTGTTGCTTGCTTTCCTCCCAACCACGAGATTAGTCAACCAAATTGATCTCCCCCCAAGCTTATTTGCCAGGCCTCTGCCTTCGGCAAATATAATGTACCCCTTGTGCCTATGCTATCTGGTCCTCACCAGACTTAGCACTATCTCTTTTCTTCTGCCCTCTCTTTTCCCTTCTATTCCTTAACAGCCCGGGCCTTTCCTTTTCCCATCTTTTCTATGGGAGAGGGAAAAACAGTTAGGGTTTTTCCCCCTTGCTGATAACTGTTTATTATTATATATTGTTTTTTAAAAAAACAATCTGACAAAAAAAGAGAATAACTTTCTCATCAAAAGTTACCATATGTAATTAACTCAATCCATATTTAGTTTTGGAATTAATAACACTCTAATCATTTTATAAAGAAAACAATAATCTCTGTTCCACATTTTACCTACAATGGTAAAAACAGAGGATTTATTCACATAAATTATCTAGTCATTACATCTCCTCCCCCTGAGATTGGACACCGTCTCGGTGTCTTTCAGTCACGAACAGAGCTGGATAAGTTCTTTTCATTAATTCTTCATCTTCCCAAGTGGCTTCCTCAGGTCCATAGTGTCGCCACTAGACATTAACTTGGGTAATAACTCGTTTCCGCAGCTGCACTTCTCTCCGGTCGAGGATGTTCAGAGGTTCGACCAGAACCTCTCCTTCCGATTCGACCTGCATTGCACAATTTCTAAAGTTAGTTTTTCTTTCAATATCAATTCCAACAGTCTTACTGTAGCAATAGTTACTACCTGAATGTCCTGCCATTGGATCACATGCTTAGGGTCATAGACATATTTCTTCAGTACCGAAACATGGAACACGTTGTGGACTCGAATGTGGCTTGGCAAGGCAAGCTGATATGCCACTGGTCCAATCCTAGCCAGGATTTGGAAGGGTCCACAGTATCGGGGTGCTAATTTGGCACACTCGCTCCATTGTAAGGTACTTCTTTTAGTTTGAATTCTGATATACACGTGATCCCCGACTTGGTACTCCTTAAATCTTCTTTTCCGATCAGCAAAATTTTTCTGTCTGTCTTGAGCAGCCTTCAAATTTACGCGCACTCTTTTCACCATATCTTCCATTTCTTTAAGCATCTCAGGTCCCAAACTTAGTTTATCCTCAGGTCCTCCCCAGCTAGAGGGTGTTCGGCATTTTCGACCGTACATAACCTCAAATGGGCTCATTTGTGTAGAGGTGTGATATCCATTATTATACGCGAATTCTACCAGATGCAGATATTCTTCCCACAGCATGGGTTGTTGCATCACGTATGCCTGCAGCATATCTTCCACCACTTGGTTTACTCGTTTTGTTTGTCCATCAGTCTGAGGATGGTATGCTATGCTGAAATTCAATTGGGTTCCTAAATCAACGAATAGCGTTCTCCAGAAGGCTGATGTGAACTTCACATCACGATCGGAAATTATCGTTTTCGGAAGTCCATGAAGCTTAAACACATTTTGCATAAAAACATGAGCAATCTGTGTAGCTTTGTATGTGGATTGTACCGGTATAAAATGCGCAACTTTACTTAGTTTATCCACTACCACCATAATGGAATCATTGTTCCTTTTTGTCTTAGGTAACCCTGTGATGAAATCCATGGAAATGATTTCCCATTTCCATTCCGGAATAGGTAAGGGTTGTAGTAATCCTGCTGGGTGCTGGTGTTCTACTTTAATTTGCTGGCATTCTAGACATCGTGCTAAATACTCGGCAATGTTCTTCTTCATTCCTGGCCAAAAGTACTCTTTTCAGATGGCAGTAATCATTTTCTGGTATCCCGGATGTCCCGCATAATGGCTGACATGAAATTCATCCATAATCAGATTTTTAATTTTATCTTGGATGGGTACATATAATCTTTGCTGAAAATATATCATTCCTGCATCATCTAACTCATAATCTGGTTGGCCTGCCAAGTTAGCAGATTGCTGTAGCTGCAGTTTTAACTGTTGATAATTAACATCTTGACTTGAAGCTTCTTTAACCATTTCCAAAATGGGACTCTTCCACCCGCTAATGGAGACTTCATACAAATTTTGTACTTTCCGACTTAGGGCATCCGCCACTCGGTTTTCTTTCCCTTGCAAATGTTTTATCTCAAAATCAAAGCCGCTCAGGAAGTCCACCCACCATGCTTGTCTAGCGTTTAAGGTAGGCTGGCTGAAATAGTTGGTCAAACTATGATGATCAGTGAGCAGAAAAAATTTCCTGCCCACTAGATAATGTCGCCACATTTTTAAGGCATGGATGACGGAAGTCAATTCTAAATCATAAGCAGAGTATTTATGTTCATGCTCCTTTAATTTCCGAGACTCATAAGCGACCACCTTGCCTTCTTGCATTAAAACTCCACCTACTCCTTCTTTGCTCACATCCGTACATACCACGTAATCCTTATCAGGATCAGCTATCCTCAAAATGGGGGCTGTGGTGAGTAGGTGTTTCAATTGTTCAAAACTTTTCTGGCAGTTTGGGGTCCAATGAAATGTTTTCCCCTTTTTCTGTAATGAGGTAATGGGAAATGCAACTCTAGAAAAACCCTCTACAAATCTTCTATAATATCCAGCCAGTCCCATAAAAGATCGAACATCTGCCACATCCTTCGGTACAGGCCAATCCATTATAGCCTTTATCTTCTCTGGGTCCACATCGATCCCTTCCTTGGTAATTACATGACCCAAGTATTGGATTTCTTTTTTAAAGAAGTCACACTTACTAAACTTTGCGTATAGTTGGTGTTCCCGAAGGGTCTGTAACACCTTTCTAAGATGTTCATGATGCTCCTCCATGGTGCGAGAATATACTAATATATCATCAATAAATATTAGTACAAATCTGTCCAAATATTGATGAAAAATATTGTTCATTAAACACATGAACGTTGCGGGGGCATTGGTAAGTCCGAATGGCAAGACCACAAATTCATAATGACTGTATCTGGTTCTAAAAGTTGTTTTAGCGATATCCTCATCCTTAATTCGGATTTGATGGTAACCAGAACGCAGATCAATTTTAGAGAACACCGTCGCGCCTTTCACTTGATCGAATAGTTCGTCGATCTGTGGTAAAGGATATTTATTCTTAATGGTTAACTTATTTAACTGACGGTAATCAATGCACATTCGGAAGGTTCCATCCTTCTTCTTAACAAACAGCACTGGGGCTCCCCACGGGGACACACTAGGACGTATATAATTCTTGTCTAACAACTCTTGCAACTGCATTTTTAATTCTATCAGCTCGGGTACACTCATTCTATATAGTGCCCGTGACACTGGTGCTGCTCCTGGAACCAACTCAATGGTAAAATCTATGTTCCTTTTTGGGGGCAACCCAGGAATTTCTTCTGGAAACACATCTGTGAATTCTTGAATTACAGGGATATTATTTAGAATGGCTGTTTTATCCTTAGAATCTGCATAACCCACCTAGATGGCATAGACCTGGCATCCTTTTCGAATACATTTTACAAGTTGGTTTGCTGTTATTGGCCGCACTTGCACAGGTCGTTTAATTCCTTGCATCTCTTTTTTGTTCCAAAGGTGATCTCTAAAGTAGATAATTTTGGTCTTACAGTCCACTAATGACCAATGTTTTTCCAGCCAGTCCATACCAATGAGAATATCATAGGAACCAAGGGGGAGCACATTTAAATCAGTCGTTACTGGCTGTCCAGCTATGGTGAAGGAGCAGTCTTTAATTTTAGCTATTACTCGTCTTTTGGCTCCCGTAGCTAATTGCACCAGCCATGGGTTCTTAAACTTAACAGATTGTAAATTACAACGTTCCACTACTTTTGGGCTTACATAACTCAGTGTAGCCCCAGGATCAATTAAAACAGATACAGTAAGGTCTGAGATATTACCTTCGAATTCGACCATAGTTGGCTGATACTCTGCCTGACGGTCTTCCAAAGCCGCATTAATTCTTGGTATACTGCGTCCCACTTCGCCGACTGTTGAAGCTTCGTGAATCTGGGATAACTGTTCTGTCCCCTTCCGCTGTGGACAGTTTTTGATGTAGTGGGGTTCCCCAAAACCCCAGCATTGTGGTCCCCCACAACCCCAGCATTGCACCGGGGGTCTTGTTGTCCCTTCATTGTCCAAGTGTGCCTGTTGTTCGCTGACTTTAGATTCATTGTTAGGCCTAAATTTGGATGTGGTTCTAACTGGAATCCTGCTGTTCAGTCCCTTGCCATTCCCCTTACTTCCACTGCTGCGATTTCCTTTGCTGCTTCCCATTGACTTAAAGCCCTTTTTCTCATTCCATTTCTTGCCAGCTGCTTCTCCCTTTTGTTTGCTTTACTGATAACAGATTCTGGCCTTCCGAATTACCTCATCCATTGATTTTGGATTGTCAAATTCAATCCTTTCTCGCATGTAGGGCGGTAAACTGCTTACAAATCTCTGTACCTTTGCCTTTTCCTCCCTTATATATGGCACATAGCGAAGCAGGGAAGTAAAGCGGGTGATGAACTCGTCCATAGTCTGCTGCCCCAAACACAGATCATGGAATTCTCTTGCCTTCTCATCGTAGAACCGTTCAGTTAGGTACCTCTCTTTAAAATACTTTTGGAAGTTATCCCAAGTAATAGTTTGTTCAGTAACTCCTTTTACAATCTTCACTTACTCCCACCATAAGGTGGCCTTTCCTTGTAGCTGAAAAATAGCCAATCTGGCTTTAAGATTGTGGTCATATTCATAGAGTTGAAAATACTTGTTCATATTAATTAGCCATGCTTTAGCTGCTTCCTCTTGTTCCCCATCAAAATGTGGGGGTTTAATTTTGCAAAATTCCCCTTGTAGTTCCACCCTTTGTCTTTTCGAAGTTTGTTGTTCAATTACATTATCGGAACGCTCCTCCTGTTCCTCCGATCCTTTAGGGGGCATAGGGTGGTTCTGTTCCTCCGACATCCTCTGTTGCTCCATGCTAGGATTAACTGGTACTTGATTCTGTCGATCAGATAAACTTTTCAATATTATTTCTTGTTCCATTGTTAGTCTGGCATTGTCTTCCCGCAGGCTTGCCATTTCATTTTTAAGTTCCTGTACGGTTTCCAAAATGGCTTGATTTGTAATTCTGGCCTCTTCCCCAAGCTGGACCCATAGTTCAGGATTATTTTCAGGACCAGGTACCCCTTGTCCTATCACAGGTCGTCAAGTTGTATTATCTGCTCTCCTCATGCTGCAAGTTCCTGAAACTCCTGATCCTATACTTATTCCATCAAAATGAAAAGAATGATAAGGAAGATTCATTAAAAAAAAAATAAAAAAATTATTCCTCTTATGTCAGTCTATCCTTACCCAGAGGCCTCAGTTTTGTAACTGGGCTCTGATACCATATGTCACAACTTCGTTTATCCAAAAATAATAATATAATACTGATAAAAAAAAAATATTTCACTGTACACAATAAAGTTATGGGTACGAGGGTTGAACCCATCGCCCTCGGCATGCTTTCAAATGTTTACCATTTGATATACCATGCAGTCTATTACACAAGGCGGGTTTCATGTATATGACATTAATTACTCACCAACCTTGGCGCTTGACGTACTCGTATTCAATACATTTTACACTACCCGTATCTCTTGGCAGATCCTACTTACTGAGTGCTGGTTGCATGAGGCACGGACAGGTGGACCTGCCTTGATACCCTCCACCCTTGATCTGGATGCAGAGCTCGAGAGTAGGTAACAACCTTAATTGCAGCAGGCAAGTACTCGGCCTCCTCAGGATTACGGTTGTTTTAACGATGGAGATTGAAACCTTCCATCGAACGGTGGATGTTTCGCGTGCCCACCTTACAAACAACATTTTTAGGGTTTATGATATTCATTTGACAGAGGGAGGCCGCTTCCTGAGGCTCTGCTATGCGGCATCCAAACTATGGTGTTTGATTCTCAGGTGTTTACCTCGGGTTTTGATGTTAGAGCTTGAACCAGTTCTTTTATTCCTGGAGGCTATGCGGATTTCCCAGTGTTCTATCCTGACTCCCGCTCCTTCCATTAGGTAAATCCACCATCATTTCACTGTTATTTGTCAATAGAATTTACAGGGTTTATTGATTCCACTCCGGAACTAATTTTGATTCTCATCGGTTGATTGCACAGAGTATGGTGACCTCAGCATAGTGGCAAGGGTTTATTGCTCTAATTCTCCAGGGAAAGATTATTCGCCGGTAAGAGCCTAAACTCCTGTAAGAAATCTCGTTGTGTAATGAGGAGTCGAGTGCGAGGTTTTTAATTCTTTCTTCTTCTGTCAGGTGGTTTTCTATTTTTCTCATGGAAGCTTGATTCATTCTTTACTCCTGGCTAAGGAAGCCTTCTACAGCTCGTTTTCATGAGGCTCTGCCCTTATGAATACTCCAGGGTTGCCGTGACGAGCTCGCACCTTGTGAGAGGCTTTCGGGTCTTTATTATTGCATGATGGTTATATTGTAAATGTATAAGCTTCCGGTAGCTAGATTCTCTATTGTTTGTTTAGTTACTTGGCGAGCCACTGGTTCCTTTAACTCAGTTCAGTTGCGCCTTCCAAAATTATTTTCATTGGATGTAGGAATATTTATGTACCCATTACTCCATACTGTGTGAAGCTCAGTTCTGAGCTGTTATTTTGATTTCTGAGTTTTCTTTTATGAATATATATAAACTCGGTAGCTCCAGATTCTTTAATAATCTGCTTGAGTTTCAAATCAAGGGTTTAGTTGTCTATTTACTGGTACTTGGATGTATATTTTTCCCATTTGACAGTATATATGTATATATATATATTAATCTGGGGTTTTATTTCCAAATCCGCTCGGTGCTCAGGAAACTCTAATCATGTTTTATTGCTTCTATAGAAATGACAATGTTCATTTTCTGGCTTTATTGTAATATACTTTTCATGGGTTTGTCCTGAGCATTTTCAGTTTATATGTTCGTGGAATTTCTTCGAATGAAACAGCTTAACTCTTTAAGTTATGTAGCTTCTGTGTGATGGTTTTCGGAATTCAATGAAATGTTCTCTGATTGTATACTCATTTCCAATTTCTTTTTAAATAAATCTTGACCCTATAACTAAGGGTGTATGCATGCGATTGTCGGTTGTAATGGCTTTTCCTTCACAATGTTGTTATATATTTTCGCTATCTTTTCACTATTATAGAGGAGAAAATAATATCTCGTTTGCAACGTATGATCTCTGATGGATTCTGTTACTGTATGGGGAAATTGTTCACATCCATAACTATAAATCTTGTCATTGTTTATTACTGTTCCACTCAGATGTGTTATTGTCAATCTTTTAATTCATTACAGGTGTAAGTTATGAGTCCTTCCCTTCTCCTGTACATGGAAATTACCATTCCCCTTCAACATTCTATTCGTCTTCTAAGGGAGGGTTTCGGTATTTAAACAAAATTCCTGAAGCCTCCTAGATAGTCCTCTGTTTAAGTTAATTAAATAACTTAAGTTCAGTCGAACTATAGATAAACAGTTCTCTGTTCAAGTTAATTAAATAACTTAAGTTCAGTCGAACTATAATTAAATTCTTTCCATCTCAAACAGAATGTAATTATTCTCTTGCTAATATACTGGAACTATCGCCAGAGTGTTCTGGTTTTCAATCTACAGCTAATTGTTACTTCGAAAAATATGCAATTTTCTTGGAATATAAAAAATGTACTGTACTTACCTGTATTGTCACCCGCACAGTCTCCAATACTTCTCCAGATTGGAGAAAACTGGTTTTGTTGCTTGCTTTCCTCCCAACCACGAGATTAGTCAACCAGACTGATCTCCCCCCAAGCTTATTTGCCAGGCCTCTGCCTTCGGCAAATATAATGAACCCCTTGCACCTGTGCTATCTGGTCCTCACCAGACTTAGCACTATCTCTTTTCTTCTGCCCTCTCTTTTCCCGTCTGTTCCTTAACAGCCCGGGCCTTTCCTTTTCCCATCTTTTCTATGGGAGAGGGAAAAACAGTTAGGGTTTTGCCCCCTTGCTGATAACTGTTTATTATTATATTTAAAAAAAAAAAAACAATCTGGCAAGAAAAGAGAATAACTTTCTCATCAAAAGTTACCATATGTAATTAACTCAATCCATATTCAGTTTTGGAATTAATAACACTCTAATCATTTTATAAAGAAAACAATAATCTATGTTCCACATTTTACCTACAATGGTAAAAACAAAGGATTTATTCACATAAATTATCTGGTCATTACAAGTATCCAACGGGAAAAGAACAGTTTTGGAATTAATAACACTCTAATCATTTTATAAAGAAAACAATAATCTATGTTCCACATTTTACCTACAATGGTAAAAATAAAGGATTTATTCACATAAATTATCTGGTCATTACAAGTATCCAACGGGAAAAGAACCATGGATGCAGAAGGGAAAAGTATTTTTGCTCAAGAATATGACTAATTGTATAAAATGGTTTTTGGAAATGTTATCTCTGAAGACATTCTTTTCAAGTGGTGTAATTATGGTTTCACGTATGCTGGTTGGCATTACGAAATTCCTAATTTAGCATCAGTGCCACCTATGACTCCTTGGCGATGGAAATTATTTTACTTAATAGTTTTGGTAGAGTGTGTTTAATGTTTAGAATTTAAATTGAAATTTATATCAATGCCCACAAAAAACCAAACTGGTTCTGAGAGACCTCAAGAACTTCATCATTGGATCAATATATACTTAAAAAAGATCTTAACATGATACTCTTAGCTAATAAAAAGTTTTGTGCAAAGCCATCCTTATTGATCATGGGTTTCATATTTTTAAACTCTTACTCATATTTCTATAATTCTGAACTGAATGCATACTGCATTTTTAGGGTTTCATATATTTTTCTAACATTGTAGATTGCTTTTAGTAATTTTTTTTTTCAATTTGAAATTTATTTCAAAATATCCAATATAATGGGCAAAAAACCTAATTGACTTTAGAATGAGTTTCAAATTCACCAAATATCACGTTTCCTTCAAGGAGACGTTGTTCATATTCCATTTTCCTAACTACATTTTTTCTTTGGTGAGATGGTGCTACCATACCCATGCCAAATATTGGAGGCTCTTTTATATTCTCACCCTCCTCACTTTTATGTCAAGGGAAGTTTGCCTTTACTTTTTTAGTGGCCTTTAAGTGAGTATTAGGATCTTCTAATCCTGGTGCATTTGGTTCTTTCAAGCCCTCTTTTTCTGAATGAGCTATCAATTCATTATGATATTGTTTTTCTTTGTATAGATTTATAGGTATTAGTTTGACAAAATATTTTGAATCTAAATCTTAGTAACTATTAAGTACAGATTCAGTAAGATATCGCTGGTGTTCCTACAAATCTCATTATCTCATCTATTCGCAACTATATTGGATATGAAATTGCAAAATAGTATACATGTAATGTATCATAATAAGCATACTAAATAAATATGAGTTCACAACATGTGCTAATTAATTTTTTTTGCTATATATAATTGTCATGAGGTTTAGGTTGATGAGGGTAACCACATTAGCCCATCCATATTCTTTTTCACCGTCGGACAGTCGGTCTTTTCAGATAAAGGTAGCTTGGAAACAGAAAACTGACTCATGCACTAAGAATTCCTAACTACCCATCTATGTTACAAGGTTAACCAGTTGACGAAAATATTCCTCCTATCATAGGAGACATAGCGTTACAGCCATGAAACTTAGCAATGCCGAATATATATTGCTCCTACCATAGGAGACATAGCTCCTATCATAGGAGACATTGCGTTACAGCCATGAAACTTAGCAATGCCCAAGATACGACTTATAGTAATAAAAATGTGGAGAGTAAGAAACCCTTCCTGCAAATCAATACAACAATATGACTCAAAATAACGACATAACATGAGCTCCCCATACAAAATTAGGGAAGGTAACGCTATAGTAAAATACGAAGCCTATGAAAGCAAGTCGTGAGTTTAAAATTGTATGTAGTTACTTGGAAAGTTCCCAAAAGCCCCTAAATACCATTAGTATAGATATTTAAAACAAAAAAATGTTTAATTATCTATGGTGCAGTCACGAATTTAAAACTATATGTAGTTACTTGGAAAGTTCCCAAAAGCCCCTGAAAACCATTATTATAGATATTTAAAACAAAAAAATGTTTGATTATTTATGGTGCATCAATTTTTAATCAAAAAGATAGAGATTGATTACCAGACAAAACCAACGACAACTCTATATCTGGTAGTGATGATATCATGGTTTTTAAGGCTCGAGTTTTAGACAATTTTAACAATAAAAGAACTTTAGAAAATCATAACTGAGGGGAGGACACACTTGCAAACTCATGAACCACACATTCTTCAATACGAACTATACATAAAACAATGTTAAATAAACCTAATATTTCTACGATACAAGTCATCACAATGGTATAAATTGCATCTTTTCATAAAAGAAAGAAGTACTAAATATAACACATTTACAATTTTCCCAAAAGTTTTCCATCCAAATATATGCCAACAATATTATCGCTATCTATTTTTCATTTCAAGTCTAATAGATATCCGTCATATTATTGATATCTATATATATCTCTAACATTTTAGAATCTATTGTTATGCATCAAATTATTGATAACAATGAGTTCAGGCACATTATAAAATTTTTGGGGAGGAATGGAAAAACATGACCAAACAAGAGAGATCCATATGAGCAAGTACATTCTCATTATTGGTAGAATTAAGCTATAGGAATTGAGGAAAACAAATTAATTTGTAAGAATGTAAGAAAATAGCATCAAACAAATTCAACCAGTAAGTCCAGGAAGAATATTGGAGTTCACCACTATTGCACAAAACTGAAGGCTTTGCTAAATGTTTCTATAAAGACTGTTGTTGAGGCAAAATAAAAGTACATGGAAAACGGAGTTATACAAGCAGATGAATGTTGATTTAAGTGGATTTTTTACAAAATGAAATTGCAAGATTGAAAGAGCCTTATTAATAAACACATGATAAGCAAAAATTGGCAGATGTGGCCACAATTTCCATGATGAAATACAAAAAGGTGGTGGAATAATACAATAAATCACATGTGAAGGAGAAACAATAACAATTAATAGAACACATATCATTAGAGCATGACCAAATGAAATTTGATGCATCTCATCATGCTCCAGCTACCAACGGATAAATGAATGCTCATTCATTTCAATTCATTATTTTTTGAAAGATTCCTGACAGCTAGATCTAGGCCATAGGCTTAGGCATGTTCAACAATACTTGTTCAATACTTTGTAATCATCATGGATAGATACCTCAAATGGATAGTCTTGGTTATAAATACTCTTTTTGGCTGCTTTTCCTGTATTTCCTAAATATGGATTTTTTTACATCTAAATAAAATACAAGTATGGATGGGTAGAAAACATCTCTTTTTTCTATTATGCATTATCATTTATTTAAAAAAAAATGCAATTTGAATTAAAAAGTAGTTGGAAAAAAATACCAAAAACTGAAAATTAAAAAATTAACTAAACCATAATAATAAAAAATAAAAACTAAAATGGACTATAATAATTATAAAATTCTATATTCGAATAAACCAGCATAGATCCTTGTTAATCCTATTGTTATTAATTAGATCTGGGAGATAGACTTATGTTGATATTGTTTGAAATGTGTGAAATTGGGATTGCAATTTTTATGTCAAAGCCTTATTAGAAATGATTCAAGTTTCTCCAACAAAGTCTCTCTCCACCTTAGACTGCATTGTTTTTTTGATAGGTGCATTCAAGGATACTGCATTGAGATGAATGGAAAGCAATCTCACTTAAAACATGCTTTTATAAAACACTGTTTGAGTTGAGTTTTTTCTTTAAAACTAATAATATATATATTATATATATATATATATATATTATATTCAAACAATTCTTGTCCCCATTTAATAATTTATAGGGAACTACAAAGATCAAACCCTAAGTTGACTTAATGTTTTCAAACAATATAGATGTGGAAAAAAAGAGCACTTATGCATTCAATGTTAATAAGAAACTATTAGATTCTGAGTTGGTTGAGTGCTTTTGATCCTTGCATTGGCTGTCTTTAGTAGGTCACTATCTGTAATGAGCTTCGACAGGTTTATGTGAAGTAACATCCACAAAATGTGAAAAACTTCCCATGGCTTTTTCCTTGAAAGAAAAGGAAACAATTACCCTTTTCCTCTCTCGCTTTTCCATTTCCTAATTGAATCTTTATTATATTAAAAGAACTAATGATTTCTGTATGCTTTTGCAATAGGTTGTTAGATTCTAGAATGAAATTTCAGTTACTTGCATAACAAATGATAGAATGCAAGCTCAACTACTTGCATTATAGAAAGACTAGGGTGAGTAAAAATAATTGGACTCAAATAAATTATTGATATTAAAAGTGGTGCCATTATTCTTATTTGAGGGTGTTTAAATGAAAATGTTGTACTAATTTTATCACTTATTTTTATATGTAGACATGACTCAAAGTAGTTGAAAGTTGGGAAAGTGCTTGTAATAAAGTTCCCATCTTGGGATAAAATTTATGTATTTTGCTCCCTGCCAAACACCATGAGGAAATCACAAATCAATACCATCATCATCATCATCTATGTTAACATCTTATTACTGAGTTCCTCCCACTCTACTATCCTTGGGTAGAGGCATTTAATTGTAAATCTATACATTGAAGTTTTCAATGTAATATAGCCGGCAATCGAGATGATTTTAGTAGGCACTGTAGGACCTTAACAGAGATCAATCCGGTGCTTTGGTGGAAATTTGGGATTGGCCGCATTGTGTGGTAGACAAAGCACAAATCCAAGCATGATACACTTGGGGCAAGGTGTGTCAACACTTCATGCATAGGTTGTGAGTGCCAGGCTTGCCTTGTGGCATTTGCATAGGAGAGTTTGGTAAACCTTATGTGCATGCATTCAACAATAAACTCTATATGCTGCCACATGATCTTCCCAAATTTTGTATACCTTTAAAAACAATTACTAATTTTAATTATTATAAAAAAAATTATAAACAATATTTTTCAGTTTAACCAAGCATATCTTTTTGTATGCATATAAGTTTTTATAAACAATATTTTTCAGTTCAACAAAGCATATCTTTTTGTATGCATATAAGTTTCCATGTTTATTTATCCCAATTTGATTATATTTTTCTTATAATTGATACCTCCATTCGCTATAATTCCGGCATTTTGTGTTTTTTAAATGTGGATTTATTCAATGTGACTTAAAATATAATGCATCATTATTTTTGCACAGGCGTAATAAAGTTCTCATTCAGGAACTCAGCGAACCTGTCCCGGGCTCAAAGAATCTATGTTTTCAAAGACAATTTGGTCAGTCCTTTGGAATTCAAACCGTGGCTTGTTTATGGAAGCAGCACTGGTCGTATTGGCGAAATCCTCAGTACAACACCGTTCGATTCATATTCACCCTTTGCTGCGCTCTAATACTTGGCTCCATTTTTTGGAGAATTGGCCGGAATATGGAACTACAACTTTCTCCTACAATCATCAAATCTAATCAATGTAGATCCAATTCTTATGTGTGATTGGATGTTGTTTACAGGAAGAAGCAACAAGATATATTAAATGCTTTGCGATCCAATTCTTATGCGTCGTTGGATGTTGTGTTGTTTACAGGCAGAAGCAACAAGATATATTAAATGCTTTGGGATCCATGTTCGCAGCTATTATCTTCATGGGTTTCTGTAATGCCGTCTCTGTCCAACCAGTAGTTGATGTCGAAAGGACAGTTTTCTATAGAGAAAAGGCAGCAGGGATGTATTCGGCTCTTCCCTATGCTATTGCCCAGGTAAGTAATTTTTCTGTGTTAGGGTTTTTCCTTTTCTTTGTGGTTTTAGGTTTTGGAACGGGTTAGGGTTGTTTTTATTAATATAGATTCATTTTAATTTGATAGATTTTAAGTTAAACACTAAATTAGCGCGTGAGGGTTTTTTTGTTTAAAGACAATTTATTTCTGATTGTTAAAATATGAAGAAATACATATACTTTATTTTCCTGGATTTAAATTCCTCTGTATTTATACACATATTTTACTCTTTTAAGTTTGAATTCCTCTGTCTTTGAATCCTCTGATGAAAAAAAACACACTCTAACATTAAACCCGCTAAAACTATAATATTAATATCTTTCTACTGATGCAACCAATCAACCCACTTGAACCGTAATACTGTAATATTATAAAAATTATACTTGTTTACTTGTTTTACTATTTTTTCTTGATTTTTTTAAATATTTATTTATTTATTTTGAAACGTTTTTTTCCTATTTTTTTTAATAAGCTATATAATATTGGGTTTATAATATTGCAATATGACAAACATCACAATGTAACACACATCGTTGAAATGTGATAAGCATTATTGCAATGTTACATTGTCGCATTGTGACAATTTTTGAATGCCGCAATGTGACAAACATTGGTCCATGTGGCCCCAGTTTATTGGGCCACTTGTCTTGCCGCCAATTTAGCGGGGTGCCATTAGATTTGGCAGTGATTCTAAGTTTAGTGTATTGGCTACTTTTATCTAGCGGTCTGCTAAATCTAGCTCACACCAAGTAATAGATCTCATTGAGACAATTCCAACAACATAAATGACACCTTAATCTGAGTCCATATGAAAGAGTTATGATCATATGAAGTTTTGTGTAAACATCGAAAAATTTGCATTAGCTATATCCTCAATTTGTTGTTCCACCTTTCCAAACATATTCCAATCAACTTCCTCAATTAGGTTATCTATCACAAGGATGGATGCCTTAGGTGGCCAAACCACCTGTTCTAAAGATCCGCCCTCAACAAAAACAAGCACCCCAGAATGTTTTGAATTATCAAATTTTAGAGGGAAAAGAGAAAAGCTATTTTTCAACTCATATTTTCAAGCTATCTCCATATGATTTACTCAAATTTTGAGCGGGATCACTTATTGGATGCATAATGTAATTCCCCATCCAGGGAGTACCCATGTTGCATACTTTCGATGTCAGTGATATATGAACAATATGTTATTCATATCTGAAATACATGTGGGACAATGTTATGCATTTCTTTTATTAAAAACAAAAATGATTTCATACTTTTGATGGACTCTACTACACAAAAATGCAAAATACATGAAAAATGTGATGTATTCTTTACATAAATAATTGATTTTGGTTTAAAAATATCAATCAATATTTTAAACTTAGATTAAGTTCTTAAAACTTTGATCAAGATAAAACCTCCATCAAGGGTCCAAACATGCCATTTTCATGTGCCCATTTTAACAAAATTTAATCTTTTAAATAAAAATTAAAAATATATTCTTCCATAGGGTCTTAGATAGATGGTGATATGGTGCATTGTTAACATACTCTTAGAGGTTTGAGTCTTGAGAGGCTATATATAGGTATAATTTTGATGTAATAAAAGGGAGAAAAAATATGGTGTAGGGGAAACCCTGTCATTTTTTTCTAGAATTGATGGGGATTTTTGAAGTTGTTGTAAGGAGGAATTCTGAAGTATGTCTTGGGCTGTCAGTGCTTCTTTACATGTAATTATAAAGTAAATAGAAAATAGAAGACTAAGGGACCATCTACAGGAGAAGGATGAGTAACTTTCCACCATGGCAAGCTTGGCCATGGATGCCATTCAGTGCAAAAATCCATCAAAGACCATAAGATTTTCCCTATCATTTTACCTAAATACAAAGGCTTGTGTTTGAGAAGAGAAAATTTTCCAAGGTAACCAACAAAATGATCAATATACCACTAAAAGGAGTATATTTTTTTATCTAGAAATGCGTTCTGCTGGTCCGTGACTTTCATGCTCTGATGGTTCTTCGTCACTAGTCGCATGGCAAATAGTGTGGGTTTTTGTATTAATCATGATTTCTAATTTATGTTACAAAATCATTTGAAAGGGAAATAAAAAATAAACATCAGCTACAACACTTATAAATCACACATAAGATTTATCTTAAAAAAACCCAATGGGGAAAAATCAACCATGAATCTTTGGTTATCATTTGGGAAAATTTGATAAAGCTATCAACAAAGTGAACCTTATGCTAATCACTTTTAGAACCTTACAACTAAGGATCCCAAACCTGTTTATAAGATTTATTATGTGCAATACCTTGGGTCACTAATACCACATGCAAAAAAAACCATGATTGTAGACTAAACTTTGAATCGTTATCAGGTCAAGCTTAATCTAACATTCCCCCGTTTAAACTTGACTTGGGGATTCTTCAGATCCACTCAAGAAAATTTGCATGCATTCCACTACTATTTTACTAGGGGTATGCATGCCTCACTAGGCTAACAAGTCATCCATGAAAAAAAGGTGGAAAATTGTGTCTGAATTAAAAATTTTCACCCCTCCAAAGAGGCCCCTTTCTCGAGATTCAACCACTAGTCAACTAAAAGTATTTGAAACAATAAAAAAGAGGGGGTAATAGGGGAAACCATGACGTATGGATGCCTCTTGATGAAAAGAAGAAAGGGGATGGGCTACTATTGATCATAACAAAAAGGGATGCATTTTGAATGCACACCATGATTCAATTGGCAAAATTAATATGAAAACCCAAATAAATAAGAACTAATTGAAGAAATGTCTAATTTACCTTGTCATAAGCTTTAGAAAAATCAAGCTTTATAATAGCTACTCTTAAGTTATGATTTTTAACTGAATGAAATATTTCTTGAGAAACAACTATAGCGTCATGTATGTTTCTTCAATGAAGAAAGTACAATCGTTCTTTAAAAAAAAAAAAAAAAAACTAAAAAGTGGCTTAGTTCTTCCTACTATGATTTTGGATATTAATTTGTATATCAAGTTGCAACAAGAAATAGGCCTGTAATCTGCAAAGGAGGAACCTTCCCGCAACTTTGAAATGAGGAAAAGAAAGGTCAAATTGAAGGAGGTAAGAAATTTTCCTAAATATTTCTAATCTCACACAAAATTGATTAAATCTCCCTTTATTAATTCATGGAAGCCAAAATAAAATTCCATAGGGAACCCTTCAGGGCTAGGAATCTTACCCCTCTGCATTGAGGATAACATCACCCACATTTCCTACTCTGATACTTCCATAGATAGGTATTCATTCATATCCTCATTGACAACTTGAGAAAGTTTTAGGCAACCTACATAATTTTTTGAATAGGGAACATTGGAGGGGTCAAAAAAATATTTTGGAAATATTTTATGCCTTCATCTGCTTTGTCCCTTAAGGAGACTATTGGTTTTCCAAAAGGGATCATACTTATTTGGCTGCTATTAATTTTCTTTCATCCATTTACATAATGATGGAAGAACCTGTTGTTTTTTTCCCTCAAAGACAACCATGATTTCTTGGCTTTTTAGGTGCCATCTCTCTTCTTATTTTAACAATAGAGCATGCCACTGTGCCTCTAGATATTTTTTCAACTCTCACTGCTCAATAGATATGGAATTTGGTTCCATTAATAAGACAATTTATTATTTCCTATGCTCAACTTCA
The DNA here is from genome assembly GCA_000404065.3 of Pinus taeda. Classification (NCBI taxonomy): domain Eukaryota; kingdom Viridiplantae; phylum Streptophyta; class Pinopsida; order Pinales; family Pinaceae; genus Pinus; species Pinus taeda. The sequence continues at coordinate 42,345 of APFE030944123.1, forward strand.
ATCAATCTCATACTTTTTCTTCAGTGGAATCCCTTGGCCCATTATTGGGAAGCTTTCTTGACAGAAGCCAGATTGCTAGCGAATTGATCCATATAGTATGAGGAGGTTGAGGGCCTAAGATGATGCGATATTCGTGCCACCAACGAATGATACTCCTCATTTTCAAGCCACGTGGAGAGAAAACATAATAGAATCCATTTTGGAATCTCCCTAGTCAACACCTGTAATATAATTGGCGGATGATAAGAGACTCCTCTAGTCCCCACAATAGATTTGAATAAAATCCCTCAATTCATAAAATGTTCTAAAATTGGAAAATTGTATAGGTGTTTAGATACCTCCAACCTCTCCAAACAACCATTTGACCATGTTCTAGTTGGTTGGATCCAAACCTAATAAGTGATTATTGATAATGGAATCAGAGAAAAAATTGTGTGACAAGTCCAGACACATACTAGATCCCTAAACATCCCACAATCCCAGAGGGAAATTAAGGCACTAGTAGAAAATGATGAAATTAATGACTAGGTGATTAAAAGCGTTAGTCACCGCAATTATTTCAAGTGAATTACTACTAAATTCAGCAATTTTAAGTGACCGAACTAAAAATGACTAACTTAAACAACTAATTTAGTCTAGGGATAAAATATATGACTAGCTAATAAGTGACTAAACTAAAAGCGACTAACTTAAATGACTAATTTAGTCTAGGGTTAAAAAATATGACTAGATAATAAGTGACAATTATTTCATGAGGAGACTACCCTACAAGCCACCAAATTTCTATCATATCCATGAGGTCAACAACAATTTGTGGTTCAAGATATAACTAATTTGGAACAAACTTGGCTCTAGAGACTAGGATTTTTTTTCCACCTCTAATGTTTATGGTCAAAGAGATCAATTTCTAAAGCATGTGGGAAGCCAAACCATCACCTTTCCCATGTTGACTCTCTGTACATAACATCATGGAAAATCTCCATATATTAGTTATCCTTACTAAAACAAACATTTCATTGGAAATGGTCATTAATCCTATGACATTACTACTTCACTATACTTTTTGACCACGTATAGCTTATTTTGATGTCTACGTTGATAGTGTAAAACTAGCCAAATACCTATCAACACTGATAACAAATTGTTTAACTAACCCTTATTTTTCCTGCGAGAATAATCAGGAGATACTTTTCCATATTTGTGAATACATGTTAAAAATAATTATAACCAATTTAATCACAATTTAATTTTAAATTTGTTGCTACATGTTCTTCTGCTTTAATATAAAAATGCATGTTTAAAAATCTCTTCAATGAAATACATGTTTAAAAATATGATGATAAAGGGATTATGTAAATTATATTATTGACTTAAAAAAAGGTGAAAAGCTTCAAAAACCTATACAAGCATTATAAATCTTAAAAATAATTTAAAAGACGAATTGATTTATTTTTCCTTCTTATTTTACATTTTTTTTCTTCTAGAAAAATAGTTTTTTTTTTTTTTGGTAAAAGGCATTTAAAACGCTAAAAATATCTTTGATATGTCAACACAAATCAAGGTGATGGAGGGAAAAATTAAAAGAAAACTCAAAAAAAAAATTGTAAAAGGAAAAGTAGTATCTTGCCATAACATTTTCAAATGTGTGTCTTTTGCTCTCATCGCCATTCAATTATTGAAAATAAACAGAGTCAGAAGGAAACCAAACTAACCTCTCACTGCCATTCCATTATTGAAAATAAACAGAGTCAAAAGGAAACCAAACTGACCAATAAAATTCCACATAGGTTCACAATGAGTGCTTTGGAGCCATTTTATATGTCTTTGGTTTTTAACTAAAATGCTATTGAATTTGTAGGAGGTTTTCAGGTTTTGGGGGTGTTCTTTCAAGGTTGCCCTGTGATTTTAGTAGAAATTTGCTTCTAATTTGTTCGGGCATGCGAAAATAAGGAAAAACTTACACCATGTCTCCAACTTTAGTAGTATGATGCATGATGCAATATGATTTCACATATTGGCCTATCACAATATAGAGGAATGAGATTGGGTCATGTAGTGTTTATAGAATGGGATTTGGATCTAAATCTTAAACTTTTATGGCTTATCGGTTAACAAGGTCAAATTAAATTGCACCAGGGGAAAAAACAAAGGTAAAGACAGTTCGAGAGCCAAAGTAAGGATTTTCACCACCGAAACTAAAGGCAGGAGCAATTCACGATGTTGAGTGAGATCTTGGTGGAATTTGTAGAATGATGGATTGGAAGATCTGTCCATACGACTTCATCAAGCTCTAGTGCATGAGGGTTTGAAGGGATTGGCCCGGATTCTGACAGTGGGCATCAAAGAGGTTGGCCAAGGGACGAGGGGTTTGCAACAATGGAGAAATTCACAGTTTCAAAGGGTTTTGTCTATTACGTAGGTCGTTGTTGCAACTTGTTACTCTCTTACAAGTAAGTTTGGCTGCCATACAAACAGAAACAAACATTTATATCCAAATGAAAAAATGATAAATTATAAGAACATCCATATCAATTATCACAAATCTGCTACAAATATGTTATACACCATGCACATTAAATTAAATCTCAGTCATAAACCTTGTCTATGGATTCCAAGGTTGGAGATAAGTAGAAGAGCTACACCTTAAAGGAAATTGGGTGGATGATTGGAGGAATTACATTTAACTCTTATAAAAAACAGGCATTTTTAGCCAAATGGAAAGATGATAAACTATAAGAACATCTAGATCAATAATTACAAATATGTTGCAAATATGCTATACACCATGTGCATTAAGTTAAATCTCAGTGAGAAATTTGGTCGATGGACTCTGAGGCTACAGATAAATAGAAAAACTACACCTTGAAGGAAATTGGGTGGATGATTGGAGGAATTATATAAATAGATTGGTGCAATCCCTGGTAAAAATATCTGAGAACGAGGATCTCTTAATCTGGTCTCCCAATCCTCTAGGCGATTAGTCTCTAAAAGTAGGATATCACTAGGCATAGTCCTCTAGGACCTTGGAAAACCCCTGATGGGGGAAAAACTGTGGAAATTTAAATGCCCTCCAAAGTCCAAGATGTTCATATGGTTCATCCTAAAAAACAAAGTTCCTATATGGGACATTCTTCAGCAAATATCTTTCAATGGACCAAGCAGATGCCCTCTTTTCTTGGAAAACGCAAAATCCATTGACCACCTGTTTATACATTGTCCATTCACATTGGTAGTATGGAAGGAAATAAAATATTGAGGGGCCAGCTTGTAGTCGGTAAGGAGATATAAAGGAATACTGTTTAAAAACTTAGATTCAATCTACGCACTCAAAAAAATGAAAATCTCTCCCTTTGATCATAGCACGAGACATTTGGTTGGAATGGAACCATCTGCTCTTCAAAAAGCAGGCCCACTCTTACCTTTGTGTAGTCATGAAAAGCCTTGCTCTGTAGGACTGCCTCTCTTCATAGTCTATTTCCAACACTACTGTAGAGGAAACATGGTAAACACTTAGTCATCTGAATCTGCTAAAAAAAACTTTGTTTCTCCTCCTAAGGGGTCTCTTCCTTAGGAGTTTCAGTTCCCACTTCTTTGGTTTCTACTTGTGGTGGGCCTTCATTAACTCATGTTGGTGCTTCTTCTTCCTCATCTTCATCATCGAATATGACTTATATATAGTGAATTTTCCCTTTTCTTATACAATGATTCCCTAGCTCCCACAGATCTTTACATGTGAAGCATAACCTTTTATGTCTGAGCTCATTTTGAGTTGCATCGTCTAACCCATTCCTTCGATTTCCTTCTCGTTGGGGAGGCTTCTTCTCCTCATATCTTGGGGGAATATAAGGTTTAGTCGGGGCTTGGGATGAAGAGGCTTTTCTCATATCTCGAGCCTTCTTAGCTACTTCCTAGAAGGTGGATGGGTTAAATTCCGAAACCCATCCGTGCAATGGTTCAACCAAGGATTCTATGAAAAGCATGACTAATCTTTCTTATGATATGTTTGTCACCATTACAACAATTCTCTCAACTTTTGTAATGAAGTCATCTGGTGACCTTGTTTGTTTTAGCATTTCTAATTCCCTGAAATGGATGTTGGGGTGCTTTTGGTCAAATCTATCTATCAAGCATTGTGTACAATCCTCATAAGAAACAATATTTGTGTGCCCTAATGTGACCAAACCATGGTAACACTATTCATGGGCTTCTCCTTCAAGGTGTAGAGTGGAAAATTGGATGGCATTGGTTTCTGCCATGGGGTTGATCTTGAAGTAGGTGTCCAATTTTTGTACTTAAGCCCTTACTGAAATTTTTGATGATCCATCAAAGGAAGGTAACCGATTTTACCTACTTTACGAGCTAGCTCTCCATTGGGCTGTCCTTGAGGTATATTCCTATATCAAAAGTTACTGTATTCATTGAAGGACATAGCTGCTCGAGTGGCCTCCTCTAATCATGTGTAGTCCTGAACATAATTGTTTAGGAGTTAATTTGGCTCAATTTCCCCTTGGCCTGCTAGCACTTGGTTGTTTGAAAAATGAGTTAGAAGTGCCTGTCTACTTATTTTTCTGTTGGTGGGGTTTTTTTTTTAAATAAGATAGTATATTACTTGGTAAATTGACAGATTACAAAAAGAGTTGTGTGGGAAAGAACCCAACACAAAACCCTACCAAAAAGCAAGTACTGGTCATAGCATAGGCTATATTTACAGTACGACCCAGACAAAAGAGGGAACATAGTACAAAAGAGGAGGTGAGAGGTGCTCTCATTACACCATTTTCAAAATTAAGAAATTTTTTCTACTAGTTGGGTTGTTAGGTGGGACAAGATTGTAATGCCCACTTCCTTGACTTGTCGTCCTATTGGTAGCAGTGACATTTGGTTGTCCGGTGAGGTGAGTGTTCAACATAACAATTTGTTCTTGTCCTTGGGTCAAATATTGAACTATCTATTGCTGTCCTTGAAGCATTTGTTGTCCTTGCTGGTGCAATAATTGATTCATCTATTGTTTCCTTTGTATCAATTCCTTGAATAAGATAGAAAGGTCATGTTCTACTCTGTCTCCCATAGCGAAATGGTGGGCATTCCTCTTCTTTCTTACAATGACGTCGCTGGTATCCTCAGGGGGCATATATTAGCATACACCACAAGATGGCAGGATGCTTGTGCTCTAATACCATTGTAGTGTGATAAGGTAATTTTATAGGGTTCTTAAACAATTGGTACAATTCAACGGTTTTCTTTTCAACACTTCACGAAGTAAGAAAAAGACATACTTCATAAACAATTAAATAATATATTTCCTCAGTCAGTCGTAGGTCAAACAATACATTTCAATTTGACAGTTACAACCTTATTTTGAATCAACAGATATTCCAAATATTTTGTAGGAAAATAATATATATTATTGTTACAGTTTCGTTAGCAAATAATTCAATGGAATTTACTTTCAAAACTATTCAGCCTGTCTACCACTTTAATTTCCTAGGGCTTTAATTCAATGTAGAATATTAGCGAGCCCTACTACAAGAATAAAACTAATCTAATATGATCTTAATGTCCCAATTGGTTTCCGTTTCATTGATTCATGGTAGTTTATTTTCTCTTAAGGCCTCGACGTGTTTTCCTAGTAGCTCTCAATTATGAAAAACGTTATCTCAAGCCCATACGTCAGGGTCCTTGCAACCACTGTATAGGTTTTTCGAGAACCAGTTTGGAACAGATCGATGAGATTGCTTCAATGAGGGTTCAAATTTTTTTTCTTAGCTTCCACTATATCTCGAATCCTTCACACCACCCAATCAGACCCTTCAATGCTACTTTCAAACTAAGGATGCCTGAAATCCATGATTGATGCCAAAGCAACTTTGTTGCCTAACCCAAAACTAAACGTCTATGTAACCAAGACTTAGAGCAAGGGATCCTTAGTTGAAACTCATTATTCAATTGATTTGATATGCCTAGACTGACTCATGTCACTAAATTAAACTCAAACGGATTTGCTATCTCGGGAAATGATGCTCACATGAATTGAATGCCTTAGAAAAGGACCCCCTACCACAAAATGATCTCAGTGAGCTTCGCTGCTTCAAGAATTGATGATTCTATGAGTTGGTTGTCTTAATAAAGGAACTTATTTCCATGGAGAAGGTGCCCAGAACAATCGGTTTTTCCCTTCAAAATATTTTTGTGCCCGAAAAAAGGTAAAAGGAGAAGAAAAACCAACTAGGGTGGAATTTTTCTTCACTGAAATTGGCAGGAGAAAATGGGGTCGTAAAACCCTTAGAGCTATTGCTCAAGATAGAATGAATTGATCTCCAATTGAATCCAAGCCTCCTTAATTTATAGACTTCTATTATGGGTCTCACTTCCTTAAGTGGTTGAGTGCGTCACACTCAAAGCCCCAACTTTGGGTTTTTTCACCCAACTTACCCAAAACTTGCCCAATGTAAGTTTTGGGTTTTTATCCCCTATTTAATGGACTATAGCCTATGGGGACAAATAGGATACTAAGTCCCCTTGGTCATTAATTCATTGAGGACATTACAAAGACAGGTTTGTTTAGCTATTTGTGCCTTGATGGTAGTTTATGTTGTTACTTCTCTTACAATTTCAAGGTCAATCACTTTGGGATGATTTTCCTCTATCTTCTCGTGAATTTCTTCATCATCACCATGAATAAATTTTGTTTCCAAATGGAGTGGCATATCTCAATAGGTGTTTTCCAAGCCTTGCTGAAGATCCTTCAATGTGGGTATAGTGATCCAAACTTTCTATATTTACATATGTTTTTTTCATCTACAGTTGAAGCTTCTCCTTCAGTCTCAGCTGTATCCATTTTATTCGTTGTGGTAAGTATTCCTTCCTCCTTTTGAACTAAATTTTTTCTTCCATTAAGAACATACAATCCATAACCATTGTAATACCGAGAGTATATTCAATCACCTACAAACAATATCTATGTAAAAACACAACAAAATTAGATTTTAGAAAATGTAGTATAGTCATTATCCAAAAAAAATCTAAAGAGATACTATACTTGACACATTTTCTTACCCATGACCAAAATACAAAATAATAGGGAGGTCTAAATGTAAACTCCCTTTAGAAAACACCCATGTATTTACACATTTTAACTACATATTAATTCTTACACTATATGCATATCGTTAAAAAAATAGAGTATCTATGTTGTCCAAGGAGGCAACCAAAGTTGAATTAGACAGGTTTGCTAGGGGAGAAAAAACCAAGTTTACCAAGGATGTTGTAAGTGGAGCTATGTGACCTTTGACTTGCAAAGTTTCCAACCATCTTCTCAAATTTTTTTCATCATTTTTCCTTTAATCATATTCTTGTGTTCTATTAATATCTCAATTGTTGTCATTATTTGGGTGACTAGCAGGTCCAAACATAGATACAAAGCCATAATATGATCCTTCAGCTTAGCTAGAGTGCCATCAGAGATAGGCATTATTCTTCTTCGATTCCCTTGATATTGAAGCCAATGGGATACTTTGACTCCAAATCTGAACCACCTGCAAGCTCAAACCAACTTTCCGAAGTTGAGGAAACCTAAAATATTTGTCTCTCCAATTGTTGAAATTGGAATAGATGGTGGCCATAGAAAGAGGGGTCTTAGCAAGGTGGAGAGCCAAACACCTGACAATATTTAATGTGCACTCTGAGCCATGTGAACCAATTAGGTTTTTCATGTAGCTCACACATGTGTAAATACATGGCCTAACTAATTTCATGATAATGAATTGTAGTTCCTCTTGCTTGTAGAGCATTTGATCCCCAATATTCCATGCCATAATTTGATACCAACCTATGTTAATCCTTTTATTGTATTTGTTGGTGGTGTTCACGAAAGTGAAGGACATATTCCCTGCAATTTTCATAATGTCGGATCCCCAAGCTATGCACCAACAAACTCTCCCCCCCCCCACCCCCACCCCCCACAATGTGATCAATTGTTCATCTTCCTAGCTAGTAGATTTGTCTTCTTGGGTCATGGAAAAGAGTTACAAAACTAGGTAGATTTGGGTGGAATTATTCCACACAACATTCATAGTGGATGAGATTGCTAGGTTACCCAATGGTCAATGAATCTATTGAGATATCAAAGAACATGGATGGACTGATATTCTAGAACGTAGGGATTGTAAAAATGGATTGTAAATTTTGATTTGAGGGAGTGGTGCTGATATTTATGTGCCTTGAGATATTATTGGAATCTCCCACAATAATTAACTTGTGAATTGGGGATTTTTTGGCAAGATTCATACCTTGTAGTAGTGCATACAACTTTTCTTGGTTATTTGAATATGTGCCAAAACTCGAGGAATAGGATCACTAAATTTGTCCACTACGGCTAATTAATGCCCCCCTCACTTGTCACAACTAGTTTTTTCTTAAAGCCCTGTCAAAAGAAAGGATGTATGAATCCCAAAATATTAACCTTTATCGATAACTTTCTCTTAAGGGATAATTTCCAGTTTTGTTCCTAAGAGGACAAGGGGAAAGTTGAGGATGAATACTGGATTCATCCATCCATCATGTTTCATATGAATCCAAGAATTAAGGTTGATATAACTTGGGGCATTTGATTCAAATATGTTTTGCTGGTAGGGATTTAACTCTATTAGCTACTAGTGTTAGATTAGTCTAAATGTATTGGAATATAGCTTTGTTACATGTATGCCAAGGTTTCCAACACACATACTTGGGGAGTGCCATCTAAAGTTGTTTAAAAGGGGCTTTCTTCTAAATGAATTGAGATAATGTTGGCGCTAAGCTTCAAAAAAATGAAGGGGAGATTCACATTCTAAAAAAAGAGGACATGGGGGAGGGTTGTCAAGGAAGACTTGAGACTCATAACCAAGCTTCATTGTGTAATTAGATGAGCCTCGATCCTTATGTTTTTTTTTTATTTGGAGTTGGGTGCACAACTGGATAAGACTAAAATAGTTAGAGGAGCAAGATTCTTAAGTTGGAAGGAATCAAGCCCAAGTTCCAACCACACCAGGAACCTTCCAAGGTTCAGAATGAGGAAGAGCAAGGTCAGTTCAATTCAATTCATAAGTAAGCTCTGAGTGAAAGATATAAATTCTCCTTGATTTCAGTCAACGTAAAATGAACATCTTCACCTACAATTTTATCATTTTACTTGCAATTGAAAAGTCCCCATTCTCCCAGATTTTTTGTGTTGTGGGTTGTTGTCTTGGATTTTTCTAGAATTGCTCTTTAACTCTGAATTTTTCCTAGATGTAGGAGGTAGATCACCTCAGTTCTTAGCAAGAATCCATAATGGATTAAGTATGAGTATTGCAGAGCTACTTTGAAAGAGTTAAATCCAGAAAATTAAGTATGGGTATTGCATATTTGAAATAAAGTCAAAATAATATATATAATATAGAGCTTGAACATTGTTGATCAATAAGGCACCCTTGGCGAACAACTTGGGATGTACCTCATCAACCCAGATGGTGCAAAAAATGAACATTCAACAGAGGCATGGCTCAAAAACATACTCATACCTAATCTTCCAGAGGGTGAATAAAGAAAAACTTTTGAGCACTGTCAAATCCCAATGAAGGATGACCAAACCAAATAATTGCAATCTCCAAACAATGTGGCACACTAGTGAAGCTTTTCTTGAAGAAAAATATAGTAATGATCTTGAATGAATGTCCAATTACTCCTGGCAAATTGAAACTCCCAAAGGAGGTGTTTCACCATTCCATAATGATGAAACCCCCAAAGGAGGTGTTTCATCATTTCAACATGTTTCATCCCATAGTAGTGCCTTAGATGGTCATGTGGGAGGGCTTGGAATGCAGCTTTTAAATGCAGATTTGGGCTTTAGTCAATGTGCCAACGTTAAGTGCATACTCAAAAACTTTCTCCAAATCGTGGAAACCACTACTAGAACAACAACTGCGTCTACTTGTTCGCATTCTAGTTTTAGACTAAAGACATGTTATATTTTCATCTAAGGGAGCATATTCCATAATGGGCACCTATCTCAATTTGGGAAATTTAAGGCAGGGCTCTTAAATTCTATAGGTCTTATAGGTAAAGTCTATTTAATGCTTGTTTCAAATCCAAAAGTGAAGAATTTAGCTGCTAAGCAACAAAAAACATCATCAGTAATGTCCAACATGGCCTTGTAAATTCACGAAAAAGGAGAGAGAGAATGTTCATTTTCAAAAATAAGTATGTTCATTTTTTACATCGCCCTATCCAATATCACTTTCTTGTGGGTATTTTTGACATGCAAACTAGGTGAAGGTAGAACATATCATGGAGAACTTGCCTACAATATTATATTGGCATAAATCCATACTTTGAACATACATGAGGTTGCTTCATCAACAAGTGGTCTCTGTTTTTTTCTGGTTTTTGTTACTTCGGTAGGTGCTTCAGTTTGCATGTGATCATAATGAGATCCTATAGTGTTTGTGAAGAAAACCCAAAAATTTCAGGGATTTTGAGGAGAACCCAAAATTAGTGCATCATATATTATTGGTTATGAGGGTAGGTTGAGGAATGATTTTGTATTTTCTATCTTTTTGTGGTTTATATGGTCTTCCAACAGACACTGTAGTTATTCTTTGAACTTTTGAGTTGAACACAGGAGTTGCTAGTGTGCCTCTGATGCTCGATGTATCACAAGTTCATGGAGGACCTTAAGCACATGTCTGTGGAGAAAAGCTAATGGATTTTATGTGCCTTGCATAATGACTTTATAACAATAATTGGCTTGGCCTATCTTAGCTGAAAGAGGTTCTTTTCTTGTGGAGTACTTTTGAGAATTATGGAAGAATTTATGTGTGGTGTCTTGTTGCTATTTTGGAGTGCCTATCTTGTGCATTAGTGGATCTTCTTCTATTATTTTCCATATGTCCTTGACACTTTTTCCATTAAAGATATGAGCTGAAACAAGAAGACAAAGTGCTTTGGTTGATGAAGTTACTATCATATTTCTTTTTTAAGGAGGTTCCATATTTGTCTCTGGTGGGTTGGCATTGTTTCTAGTGGGGTTACATGCTAATTTGAGGATGCTTGTTTTGGGAAATGGAAGTGCCCTATCTTGGGGTTTCACCATGCTTTGAATGATATATTTTTCATGGAGAAAAGGAGGCACCTAGGTGCATGTGCTTTTGAAGGAGATTTATTCATGGTTGTCCACTTGTGCTTTTTTAGGAGTTATATGCTTGGTATGGATGGCACCTTATGTAAGTGTGCTTCAAGGTGATTTTGTTGATTTGCTTAGGGAGAGGAAGGTTGATGCATGCTAAGTTGAGGATATTTTTCTTGGATATATTGGACCACCCTATTTGAGGAGTGATGCATGCTATCATTGGAAGCTTTGTTATGTTATTGGAGATGATATATTCTTATCCATATAGAGTGGCCTACTTGGACTCTGTCTCTTGCTTTTCATGAATGCACATGAGTATGAGGATCAGATCATCCATATTAAGGTTTCTTTGACTTTCAGTTTCTTTTTCTTTTTGATCCATGGCAGATGCATGTGACCTTGCATGGCACCTATTCTTGGGTAGAGTTATTATTGAGATTATGCTTCTTCAAGTATAAGAGGAGGAGAACTTAGTAGACAATGGACTGGTTACTTTTGATTCCAGCTTTCCTCTTCATTCATCCACAGTTCTTGTCCCTTTCATATTAGATTACTTAATGCACTTAGTTGTTTGGTATTGGTTCCTCGTGCCTGTTATTGACACGGTTAGTGATGACCTCTGAATAGTAGAATTGAAATAATATTGAGTAGTGTTGGCAGTGTGAAACCTATTAAAATCTCTTTGAGCAATGTTATTCTACCTATGGACATTGTACTTGTCTATAAATTTTTCAATGAAGAATACTCTCTTGGCAGCCATATGATGTTTTAGGTGTACTCTTTGGTTTATAATGATGATTTTCTGAACTGGTAGTTTTGAGTATATCACTCCCCTTATTCAATGAACCTTTACTTTAAGTACTTAAGTGTTATGATTCACTTCTTTTTGGGTGTGTATCATTGACCCAATTTACATATTTCAGTGAATGCCACTAGGGATACCCTCTTAAAACTAGCATGCGTTGGTTCCAAAGTGAGAGAAGTTTGCTGGTGACAGGGCATTCTTCTTGATTGTTCCGTTTGATCCTTAGTTGTTAGGTTGATGATAGAACCTTGTAAGGACAATTTTCAGTGATAAAAAAACCAATATACATGTCAATTTTACTAAAATTTATGACGTTTTGTAGCATGCGTTATCATCTATGTACTCTGAAATAAGGAATTAATAGAAAATTGTATTATATGCATCTTGTAGATTTTCATATTATGAAAAATATCCCCTTTCTCCTAAACTTCGTTGTATTTTTTAATTTTTAATTTCCTGAGTCAACTTTTGAGGTTTCCTTGAGTCCAAGTCCTTTCTCACTCCTTGGCCTAAATGAGTCATTGTCTGGGCTGAGTTTGGTAACCTTGTTGTATAATTTTATATAAAGGTATGCCCTGAAGCCCAAAAATGCTTTCCTTTTTGGCTTTTTTTTCCTGGGACTCTTCTTTTTCATGTGATGTAATTCTTTTGCGCCATGATGTGCTGAGCTGATCTTTGAACTAATATATTTAGCATTTCCAAAAAAGCACTCAAAGGCCTGCCTTTTGTGAATCCACTCTACCATAATGATGAGAAATCGTTTTTTTGTTATGAAAAATCTCCTCTCTACTGTGAGAAAACTTTGTATAGCTCATGGAATTACAGATGTTGTGAGAAACCTTGTGAGAAAACCTAATCCCACATTAAAATACATATTATATAAAATTATCTCCCAGAATGATTTACTCCTGGAATCTTTTGGAAAATTGTGATTCATGTTGTCACTTCTCTCCTTGGTCCAACATAGGTGGAGAATTTTTTTTTTAAGCCATAGATCCACTTACGTTCTCCCAAGGGAGTCCTTAGTTGACCCCATTTTCCCACTGGAAAGAGATTGGTCTTTGGTCCTTCCATCGAATTCCAAAATCTAAAACCCTTTCATAACCATTTTGCTAGCTTTACTCTTCATGTCACCTTGAAACTCATTTCCTTAAAACTGAGCAATCTTAACCTAGGGAAGCCCATCCCCCCCTCGAGGGGGAGGAGAGCCAACTTGAAGTGAATAAGAGGTTTGGTGAGGTGAAAATGGCCTCCCTTTTAGTTGCACTCCAACCACACTTTAACTTTTGGACTTTACCTCAAGAGGTAAGAGTTTGTGTAATAACATTTTGCCATTGTTTCCAAGGGTAAACTCCATTTCCTGAAAGACATCTATAAAAAAACTACAATATTGGATGAGGATTCATACTTGAATATTTTTGTTCATATTGGTGACTCTTATCAACCCTAGATCCACTTACTTTTTCCCAAGGGGGTACTTAGTTGACCCCATTTTCCCAAAGGAAAGAGAGTAGCCTCTAGCCCTTCCATCAAATTCCACAATCTAAAACTCTTTTAGAACCATTTTTTTAGACTTAGTCTTCATATCACCTTGAAATCCATTACCTTAAAACCAAGAAATCTTAATCTAGGGATGACCCCCTTGAGACGGAGGAGAGACAGTCTAAAGTGAAGAAGAGGGTTGGTGGGGTGACACTGGACAGTGGCCTCCCTTTTAGTTGCACTCAAACTAGACTTCAACTTTTGGACTTTATCTTAAGAGGTATAAGTTTGCGTAATAATATTTTGGTGTTGTTTCCGAAGATAAAGACCATTTCCTGAAATACATTTATGGAAAAGATACAACATTGGATGAGGATTCATTTTTGAAAATTTGTGCTCATATTGGTGACCCATTGGAAGAACGAATACCTTCTTATTTAAAGATTTTGAAGATTGTGCTTGTGAGGTGAGAGACGTGTCATTCTGAAGACATTGACAACTAACATTTGCTACTCATTATGAAAAGTTACAGAATTGCATTATTATCAATTTAAGCTCCCATATTGATGAAACATGGATCCTTGGGAATTTCATGAGATTTTTAAGGCTAATTGGTGGCAAGAGTATCCCAAGGTACCCAAACCACTATAACGTGGATTGGTTGAAGATTGTCCAAAGTTTTATGGTTACACATTCTCAGCCATCCCTCATATTGTATGAACTTTGAAATAAACCTCAGAAGTAGATGCAATTCATGAAGACAACCTCATGAAATTATTCGCTTATTTGTTGGCGCCATAAAGGGACTAGTTTAAACTTCATGTATTGTTGCACACGGTAAAGTATATCTTCTATAACAGATTTATTTGAAAATTTTCTCAATAATTGGGGTCCAAGATTTCAAGGTATGAAGATACTTATTAAAATTTGATGTTGGCCTTACAATAAGAAGATTATCTTTAACCTGTCAAAGATGCCATTGAAGAAGATAGCCGATACTATGAACAATTATAAAAAACTGTGATGGGGACTTGTTGCTCAATCTTCATGTTGAAATAAGGAAAATATTTGATGTCATTATGAAAAATTATCATAGAAATCCCACGGATTTGGTTTCCCAAAAACTCGCTGAAGCATTTGAAGCATTTAATTCACTATGTGCAGCTATGGAAAAAATATGGCAATAGAAAGGTAGAGATAAACCTTTTCCAGGACCACGTGAACAGTGATCAACATATAATGTTGTCCAAAAAGCTACTAAAACTTGACAAAGTGAAGGACAAATGGGGAGACCTGTAAGAAGATATTGTTGACAAAAAAAAGTTGATTACTGCAAAAAGGGAAGATCATGATTTCCCTGTTGATAAGTCAGAAGTTTGTAAAAGTTTTAGGGGCTAAAAGGCCACCTTGATTTTCTCTGGGTAGAATTTGAAGATGAAGCAAATGGTGTGATAAAATTGAAGATGACATTCTTGTTGAGATTTTCTGTTTTAATAAAATAGGCAAAAATCTCAGTAGATGACAACAATAGGAATTTGTTGCTAGATTAGCTCCAGGTTGTTGGGAGGGAGTTAATGCATCCTAAATTTGATGTGAGAGGATTTATGAGGCAGTTAGATTCTCCTTGCTATAAAACAGGTATCCATACGGATTGTTTTTTGGTGTGAGAGTTTGTGAGGATTTTGATTAATTATGTAATCTCCTGTTTGATTAATAAAGATTACCGATGCCTATGTTTGGTGGACGTAGCCCAGATTGGTTGGGTGAACCACGTTAATTGCTGTGTCTCCTGTGCATGATTTTATTTGCTGAGTATTTGTTTTAATCTGTTGTGCATCTTAGCTCCAACAATTGGTATCAGAGCAATGTTGGAGAGTTGGTGTTGTTGATTGCTGTGCGTGGAGTCCTGGAGTTTGCATGCTGGTGTTGCGTGGAGGTGGAGCGCAGTTGAGCGCTGGCCGTGCTGTTGATTGCTGTCCAACTGCGTGGAGGGAACAAGTCTGTGTGCAGGGTTGTGCGTTGAACTGTTGCAGAACGTTGAGCTTGGTTCGTTGCCAAACGAGTCAGTTGAATCTGCGTGTATGTGGAGTTTTGAAGCGTGTGGCTGCCCGTAACGTTGCTGAGTGCTGATGGACCAGCGCCGTATAGATTGTTGTGTTTTTTGATTCAGGCGGTCGTTGTCGGGATCATTGCCCACAATTATGACTACTCCTCTCGCCAAATGGACTATTTCGCCTTTCTCAACCAATGGCTTGGTACCATCAAGGCAAGCAACGATTTTTCCTATAACTTTAGAGGGATCTAGTACTTCCGGGAGACATAGTTCTCTGTAACATTGTTCCCATAAATCTGTTATAAATCTGTGTACAGCAAGGCAAATAGAATAAAGACAGTTCAAATAGAAGACGAAGGCATTGTGTGTTAAATCTTTATTTAATTGATTAACAAGTTGGATTTTTGGAGATTATTTTGTTTTTTGGTTGATATAAGATAGTGAAAACTCAGAGTGCCCGGTTTGAAATTGAGAAGTTTAATGGCAAAAATAACTTCAAAATCTGGAAGGTGAAGATGTATGATTTGCTTGTCCAACATGGTGTGGCAAAGGCGTTGTTGGGCAAATCCAAACAGACTTACAACATCACAGATAATGAGTGGGCCGAGATGGATGAAAGAGCAATAAGTGCTATTCGACTGTGTCTAGCTGATGATGTCTTGTTTGATATCGTGTCGGAGACAACAACTGCTGGTTTGTGGACGAAACTGGAGAAACTGTACATGACCAAATCCTTAACTAATAGGATTCTCCTGAAGCGACAATTGTACAGTTTGCGAATGAAGGAAGGTACATCAATTGCTGATCATTTAAATGCTTTTAATACTCTTCTTGTGTAATTACAAAGTATAGAAGTAAAAATTCAATCCGAGGATAAAGCTATTACTTTATTGTGCTCGTTGCCCGAGCCATGGGATCATTTTGTTACTTCTATAAGTCTTAGTTCATCAGAAACTATTGAGTTTGATGATGTAGTTGCATCCTTATTATCGGAAGAAACAAGGAGAAGGTCGCATTCCGAAACCTCTACATCAAAAGCTATGATGGTTAGAGGTCGTTCGAAAGAAAGACGCCCCAGGAAGCCGAGTGACTCACGTTCAAAGTCGAAAGGGAAGAAGAGTAAGTTAAAGTGTTGGTTTTCTGGCAAATCAGGGCATTTAAAGAAGGACTGCTGGAAGCGACAGCAGCAAACTTCAAAAGCAGATTCTTCGACAGAAAAGAAGGAGGCAAATACGACAGATACAGGTTCGACATCTGGTTCAGGTATGAGTGATGAAGTAATGTGTCAAATCATGGTCAACATTGGTTGTTAGATTCCGGTGCATCAAACCACATGTGTATCCATAAATAATGGTTTAAGACATATAAATCAATTAATGATGGAGTTGTGTACATGGGTAATGATGTAACATGTAATATTGTGGGGATTGGGAGCATACAACTACAAATGTTTGATGGGACAACTAGAATATTAACTGATGTGAGACATGTACCAGATTTAAGAAAAAATTTGATTTCATTAGGAGCACTTGATTCAAATGGATATAAAACTGTAATTCAAGGTGGAGTAATGAAAATTTACAAAGGCATTTTACTAGTTATGAAAGCTAAGAAGGTAGGAAATCTATTTCAGTTAGAAGGAGGTACATGGTCAGATTTTGTGTCTACAGTGTCTGAACATGACAGTAGTTTCATTCACTTATGGCATCAAATATTGGGGCATATGGGTCAAAGAGGGTTAAAAATTTTGGTTGATCGTAAGTTACTTCCAAATCTAAAGTCTGGAAAGTTAGATTTCTGTAAGCATTGTCTGTTTGGAAAACAAAGTAAACAAAAGTTTAAAACAGTCAACATACTAGTAAAGGAATACTTGATTATATCCATTCAGATGTTTGGGGTCCAGCCCCTACAACTTCATATGGTGGTTCATCATATTTTGTATCATTTATTGATGACTTTTCTAGGAAAGTGTCGGTCTACATGTTGAAAAGGAAGTCTGATGTTTTTTCAGTTTTCAAGCAGTTTAGAGCATTGGTCGAAAACAACACTGGTAGAAAAGTAAAATGTTTAAGAACTGACAATGGTGGTGAGTTTACTTCCAAGGAGTTTGACAGCTATTGCAAGGATGCAGGGATTGAGAGACATAAAACCACGGTTTATACTCCTCAGCAAAATGGAGTTGTTGAACGCATGAATAGGACTCTTCTAGAGAGAGCAAGGAGTATGCTGAGTAATGCCGGGTTGCAAAAGGAGTTGTGGACGGAAGCGCAACAGCTTGTTATGTGATAAACCAATCTCCATCGACGACAATAGGTTGCAAGATTCCACAAGAGGTATGGAAAGGCCACCCTTGTGACTATTCTAAACTTAGAGTGTTTGGTTGTGATGCATATGCTTTAGTGCCTAAACATCAGCGAACTAAATTAGATCCAAAGTCTAAAAGGTATATCTTTGTTGGGTATGGTGTTGGAACAAAGGGATATAGATTGTGGGATCCTACTACCTGCAAAATATCATCAAACAGAGAGTAAAGTTTAATGAATTCCTCTCTTGTACAGTTAGATGTAGA
>APFE030944123.1:61875-130038 GCA_000404065.3 Pinus taeda
TGAGATTTTCTGTTTTAATAAAATAGGCAAAAATCTCAGTAGATGACAACAATAGGAATTTGTTGCTAGATTAGCTCTAGGTTGTTGGGAGGGAGTTAATGCATCCTAAATTTGATATGAGAGGATTTATGAGGCAGTTAGATTCTCCTTGCTATAAAACAGGTATCCATACGGATTTTTTTTTGGTGTGCGAGTTTGTGAGGATTTTGATTAATTATGTAATCTCCTGTTTGATTAATAAAGATTACCGATGCCTATGTTTGGTGGACGTAGCCCAGATTGGTTGGGTGAACCACGTTAATTGCTGTGTCTCCTGTGCATGATTTTATTTGCTGAGTATTTGTTTTAATCTGCTGTGCATCTTAGCTCCAACAATTCTTATGATTTATTCCATTAAGGGTTATGGCAGTAGTTCTGTAGCAGAACATGAAACATAAATAAGAGAGCCATCATGTAGTTTTGTAGAGAGATAGCCTCTAAATCATGTTATTTAAATAAGTATGTGTGTCTAATTCATGGAAAGTCTTTTTCTTCATGTTTTTCAATGATGACCCATGTCATGATGCGAGAATTGCAGAGAAAAAAAAGACATTTTGTTCGTGGCTGAGAATCACATTGAAGGGGCATGACTTGATCATTTTCCTATGGCAGAAAATCAATCTGATAATGCATTCGTGAAGATAATAGGCACAATGACACAAATAAGGAAGGATGTAAATTTCCCAAGAGCACTCATGGCATCGCAACGAGTCTTGATTTCACAAAAAACTGAATATTGATGATCGTGCTAGAGATTCTTCTGTCCTGGAAATGAGTGGGGTTACATCCATTGATATAGAGCCCCTCCTACAAGGGAAATCATTTGATGAGAATAATTTTATCCCTAGACTATCGCTCCTATGACCAAAATATCATACAAGTTTACTACATTCTTGAGGATTATGAAGCTATTAACAAAGAAGACACTCTAGGTTAGCCTCTGTCTTCTGGTTCCAACACTGATATAGATTATGAGTTTTGTGATCAGATAATCCCTACAACAGAACTAAACTCTTCCCAAGAAGAGAATGGTAATAAGTGTGATCAAGTTGTAAAGAATAATTCCGAAGACAAGTAGATAAACCACCTTAATCAAGCTCAAGAAAATAGTGGTTATGTTTGTCAGTCCAAAGTATTTCATAGATCTGAAGGAGTGGACTACTTTGTATATGATAATATTTTCAACCATACAGCCTTCCCAAAGCTCATAACGCAACATTTTCACTCAGAATTAAAGCTAAGTAGCAAGGGAACTTTATTTCTCCGTGATGGTAATGAGACATGTACTAAAATTGAACAAGACAATTCTTTGTAGTTTAACAATGATAGTAATTAGAGAGGGAAAAAATTTATTCCCATAGCAGAGGTCACATCAGAAAAGCGTTCCTTGAGCATTGCATATACTTGTGAAGAGAAGAATTTTAACTATGATGTTCTTGATACTTTCCCTATGAACTAGGCCACTTTGGTTGTAAATGAGCCACCATCCACCATTGCTGCATATGATTTACCAATCTAATCCTATGAAGAAAAGGATGTCCAACTCTTTGTTTCACTTTACATTAAAAGCGAAACCAGATTCCAGGTTTGAGAAAAACATGAATGCAGAGGATCATGAGTTTTCCAACACTTATGAGATAGATTTGAACAAACTTATGAAATCGGAAGGGAAAATTGCTACCATCCTAGTTGGCTAGGGAGTACGTATAACAGGCCCAATTGGAATGATACTTGCTTGGAATTTCATTCTCAGCAGAACAGGGTAAGGTCACATGAATTTGTTTTGAGGGATCACAAAATTTTGATAATTACCACCAAAAAGAAAAAGAATCCGGGTCTCCTGTCATAATGGAAACTGGATTTTCCATCTCTCCCATTATAGCTATTCCTCTATATGAAAATGATGGAAACATGAAAAAAGTTGGCAATGAACAACATCTTGTTAAAATTTTAGCAAAAAGATGGCATTCAAATGGTTTCCCAAGGATACAAAATTCACTTATCACCCATTGACTTTTTATGGACTATCTTTTCCTGTTGATTATGATGATAGTGTGCTAAAACCACATGGGACACAAACAAAAAATTCCATTATAGCCATTCAAATCAAATACATAATGTTTTGGAGCCATTGTTGTATCCCAGGGATTTTTCCATTATCCGAAAGAATGATGGATCGAGCAAGGGTGAACTAGCCATAAGGAAAATTGATGTTTGCCAATTTGATGTCTATGGAAAATCACTTGATGGTATAGATAATATTGGTGTGGGTGTATAAAACAACAACATTATTTGCTCCTAAAGGATTTTTCTGTGAAATTTAGTCACACAACAAGAAAATGAAAGGGAGTTTTTTCCAATACCGAAATGAAATTATGCCTTTCATTCAATTTCTCATTTCTAGAAAAAAAACAAAAGATGATAGTTCACCTGAGGGTCATCAAACTTGTATGATTATTTGTGCAATTGGAGTAATGAGAAAGCTTGAGATTTTCCTATTGACAAATCTAAACATCCTTGTGGATATTTCCATGATTGGCCATTTCCTTGGTTTAAGAAGGATGAAAAAAAATGTTGATGATATTCAAAATAAGTCTGTAGCATTACACATACAATCCCTTTAGGAAAACAATGTGGCGATGAGCAGTATTGACCATGTGCTCTTATCACTATGCTAGGATGAAGCTAAGTGGAACATATGGAGGACCACAACAAAGTCGGTTCAAAGGCTTCCATGCCTCAGTGATAATGGAAGATACAGTGACTTTAATGAAGCCACAACGACTCCTGGAAGACACCAATTTATGAATTTTGTGGTAGATTTCACTCTTGATTGCCAAGTGAGTTCTTGTAACATTATGGATCTCATTTGAACCCTAGCAGTGAATACATTTTCTGTGTGCTCTAGAAGGTGAGATATGCTCCATTGCAATTACAAATCCCAAATCCCATATTTGAGTACCAATTGTGTGTTGCGAAAGGGATACCAATAATTCTTGATAATGTAGGTTACTCAAATGAGAATTTATGGTGGAATGCATCATTCTAATACTCCTAGTTTCAGTCTTCACATAAGATTGTCCAAAGCATAGGTATGAACAATAGCATTGGTGGCAAGACTTTCTTGCCAAAGATAAGCCTCCAAATTATACTCGTCCATCCAATATGGCTTCAGACCCTCAGAACAAATCTGTACCAGAAAGGATTATATAAGCAATTGTTTTTCTTATGCGAAAATTTAAAAAAGGGTTCAGAGCTAGCAGGACAAATGCATGATTTTTTATGGAGTAACCACTACAACAATCATGCTCAGAGATACATAGAAAAAACATGCAACAATCATCACTAGAGTATATTTGCACCTAATGATTGTCAAAATACCCATATTTTGGCTTAGCCTGGTAGTCAGAAATTCTCCAGATTAGAATCACTTAGAGCTCAATGTGGCCTTGTTTTCTATAGTGATCAAGCATAGAGGGTGAGGGATTTGGCTTTGATAAAGTGTTGAGAATTATGTAATTGGTGGATATTGAAGTATTTTCATGGGTCAATGACAAGATCGAGAGGTTCTCATGAACTCCCTAAAGGAGCACATGTCCATTGGTTGTTGAAGCAGACACTACTAATAAAAGTGGAATAAAGTCAACAACCCTCCCCTAAACGTGTCTAGTCTCAATGCCTTAGTGTTAATTAAAGATACAATGCTTTCAATGAAGCCACAAATAGTCCTAGAAGACACCAACTTATGACTTTTGTGCTCGTCTGGACCCTAGCAATGAATACATTTTTTGTGTGCTCTAGAAGGTGAGATCTGCTCCATTGCAATTGACAATCCCAAATCCTATATTTGAGTATGAATTGTGTGTTGCTAAAGGGATACCAACACTATTTGATAAGGTAGGTTCCACAAACGAGAATTGATGGTGGAATGCATCATTCCAATACTCTTAGTTTCAGTCTTCACATTAGATTGTCCAAAGCATATGTATGAACGATAGCACTGGTGGCAATACTTTCTTGCTAAAGAGAAGCCTGCAAATTATACTTGGCCATCCAATATGGCTTTAGAATCTTAGAGCAGATCTGTACCAGAAAGGATTGTATCAACAATTGTTTTTCTTATACAAAAATTTAAAAAAGGGTTCAAAACTAGCAGGAGAATTGCATGAGTTTTTATGGTGGAGTAACCACTACAAAAACCATGCTTAGAGATACATAGAATAAACATGCAACAATAATCACTAGAGTAGATTTGCACCTAATGATGTCCAAATACCCAGATTTTGGCTTAGCCTGGTAGTCAGAGAGTTTCCAAAGTAAAAGCACTCAGATCTCAATGTGGCCTTGTTTGCTATATTGATCAAGCATAGAGGGTGAGGGAATTTCCTTTGATAAAGTGCTAATAATTATGTGATTGGTGGATATTGAAGTCATTTTCATGGGACAATGACAAGATTCTAAGGTTCTCATGAACTCCCTAAAGGAGCACATGTCCATTGGTTGTTGAAGAAGGGACTACTAATAAAAGTGGAAGAATTTCAACAACCCTCCCCTGAACATGTCTAATCTCCATGTCTTAGTGATAATGAAAGATAAAATGTTTTAAATGAAGCCACAACCAATCTTGGAAGACACCAATTTATGGATTTTGTGGTAGATTTCACTCTTTCCTACCAAGTGAGTTCTTTTAACAGTATGGAGCTCATTTGAACCCTAGTAGAGAATACATTTTCTGTGTTCTAGAAGGTGAGATCTACTCCATTTCAATTGAAAATCCCAAATCCTATATTTGAGTACGACATGTGTGTTGCTATAGGGGTATCAATACTGTCTGATAAGGTAGGTTCCACAAACGAGAATTAATGTTGGAATGCATCATTCCAATACTCTTAGTTTTAGTTTTCACATCAGATTGTCCAAAGCATAGGTATGAACAATAACACTGGTAGAAATACTTTCTTTACAAAGATAAGCCTGCAAATTATACTTGGCCATTCAATATGGCTTCAGACCCTCAGAGCAGATCTATACCAGAAAGGATTATATCAACAATTATTTTTCTTATGAGAAAATTTAAAAAAGGGTTCAGAGCTAGCAGGAGAATTGCAGGATTTTTTATGGTGGAGTAATCACTACAATAACCATGCTCAGAGATACATAGAACAAACATGAAACAATCATCACTAGAGTAGATTTGCACCTAATGATGTCCAAACACCGAAATTTTGGCTTAGCTTGGTAGTCAGAGAGTCTCAAGATTAAAAACACTCAGAGCTCAATGTGGCCTTGTTTGCTATAGTGATCAAGCATAGAGGGTGAAGGCATTGCCTTTGAAAAAGTGTTGAGAATTATGTGATTGTTGGATATTGAAGTCATTTTCATGGGTCAATGAAAAGATCTTGAGGTTCTCATGAAATCCCTAAAGGAGCACATGTCCATTGGTTGTTGAAGCATGTTGTTAATTTTTGGTATGTTCTATGCTTAAGAGAAATTTACTTCAATTTCTTTATTAGCCAAATATCAATATTGAGTTTAGCAATCACATCAGCATGATAGTAAAATGTAGATAGAACATAAACTTAAAAAGTAGAAGACAAGCCAAGACAAGAGGACACAAGATGTGGCACCGACCAGGGACAAACCCCAATGTGGGGAAACCCTTAATTAATTCTTCTTATATTCTTCAATAGTTCAACACAGAGAGATAACACAAATTTACAAATTTGATAATTTACGACAGCAGTAGAAAAGCCCTAACCAGAAAAGTCAAAGTTGGTCAAACATGGCATAATTCTTCTTCTAAGAATATCAGTCAAACCCAGTCAACATTGGCCTCCAAAAACAAACCCAAACAGTCCAAAATAATAAAAAAATGTCCAGTCAAATCTGGTCAATAGAAGTCAACCCTGCAACTAGCCCTAGGATAGTGAACCCTGATCAACGCAAGGGTCAAATAGCCTTGGAATTTGTGCCCAAAGTTGTGGCCTGCCCAAACATAATTTCCTCACTCAAATCCGCAGCCAACAATGGTAAACACAACCCTAGAAAGCCTCCCTACAACTCTGTCAATGTTGGTCAATGTTGGCCAATGTAGTCAACAGAAAACGTCCTCCTTCCTTCACACGTGTGAGAGAAAGTTGCCAAATTTACGTACCCAATCAAGTGAGTAGAGAGAGATGTGATGAGATGAGATGATGAACTAATGACTGGAGGTCTCCTCCTTTTATATGCAACTTTGAGGATGAGTTGGGGGTTAAAATGCCTATTTTACTTGCCAACCGACCTTGACAATTTGCAATAATACAAATAAATTCATGTCTCCATTTTTACGTGTCAGAATCATATGGTATTTAGATCAATCCTACACCTCTCAGAGAGGGGAATCCAAGAAAAATATCAGTTATCATAAATAAGATTTCCCATGTCGAGTTTGGCCCTAGTTGGCAATTTTAACATATGCACTACTAATAAAAGTGGAAGAAAGTCAACAACCCTCCCCTGAACGTGTCTAGTATCCATGCCTCAGTGATAATGAAAGATAGCCCTAGTTGGCAATTTTAACATATGCACTACTAATAAAAGTGGAAGAAAGTCAACAACCCTCCCCTGAACGTGTCTAGTATCCATGCCTTAGTGATAATGAAAGATATAATGTTTTTAATGAAGCCACAACCAATTCTGGAAGACACCAATTTATTCCTTGTTGTAGATTTCACTCTTGCTCACCAAGTGAGGCTTTTTAGCAATATGGAGCTCATTTGAACCCTAATAGTGAATACATTTTCTGTGTGCTCTAGAAGGTGAGATTTGCTCCATTGCAATTGACAATCCCAAATCCTATATTTGAGTATGAATTGTGTGTTTCTGTAGGGATACCAAGACTATTTGATAAGGTAGGTTCCACAGATGAGAGTCAATATTGGAATGCATCATTCCAATACTCTTAGTTTTAGTCTTCACATCAGATTGTCCAAAGCGTAGGTATGAACAATAACACTGGTGGAAAGACTTTCTTGCCAAAGATAAGCCTGAAAATTATACTAGGCCATCCAATATGGCTTCAGACCCTCAGAGAAGATCTACACCAGAAAGGATTATATTAGCAATTGTTTTTCTTATGTGAAACTTTAAAAAGGGTTCATAGCTAGTAGGAGAATTGCAGGATTTTTTATTGTGGAGTAACTACTACAATAACCATGCTTAGAGATACATAGAAGAAACATGCAACAATCATCACTAGAGTAGATTTTCACCTAATAATGTCTAGATTCCCATATTTTGGCTCAGCCTAGTAGTCATAGAGTCTCCAAATTAAAATCACTTAGAGCTCAATGTGGGCTTGTTTGCTATTGTAATTAAGCATAGAGGGTGAAGGCATTGCCTTTTATTAAAGTGTTGAGAATTATATGAATGGTGTATATTGAACTCATTTTCATGGGTCAATGAAAATATCTTGAGTGTCTCATGAACTCACTAAAGGAGCACATGTCCATTGGTTGTTGAAGCAGACACTATTAATGAATGTGGAAGGAAGTCAACAACCCTCCCCTGAACGTGTCTAGTCTCCATGCCTCGGTGATAATGAAAGATACAATGCTTTCAATGAAGCCACAACCAATTCTGGAAGACACCAATTTATAAATTTTGTGGTAGATTTCACTCTTGTCTACCAAGTGAGTTCTTTTAACAGTATGGAGCTCATTTGAACCCTAACAATGGATACTTTTTTTGTGTGCTTTAGAAGGTGAGATTTTCTCCATTGTAATTGGCAATCCCAAATCCTATATTTGAGTACGACTTGTGTGTTGCTATAGGGATACCAAGACTGTTTGATAATGTAAGTTCCACAAACGAGAATTGATGTTGGAATGCATCATTCCAATACTCTTAGTTTTAGTTTTCACATTAGATTGTCCAAATCATAGGCATGAATAATAACATTGGTGGCAAGACTTTCTTGCGAAAGATAAGCCTGCAAATTATACTTGACCATCCAATATGGCTTCAGACCCTTAGAGTAGATCTGTACCACAAAGGATTATATCAACAATTTTTTTTCTTATGCGAAAATTAAAAAAAGGGTTTAAAGCTAGTAGGAGAATTGCAGGGTTTTTTTATGGTGGAGTAACCACTACAACAACCATGCTCAGAGTTACATAGAAAAAACATGCAACAGTAATCACTAGAGTAGATTTTCACCTAATGATGTCCAGATACTCAGATTTTGGCTCGGCCTAGTAGTCATAGGGTCTCCAGATTAAAAGCACTCAGAGCTCAATGTGGCCTTGTTTGCTATAGTGATCAAGCATAGAGGGTGAAGGAATTGCCTTTGATTAAGTGCTGAGAATTATGTGATTGGAAGATATTGAAGTTATTTTTATGGGTCCATGAAAACATCCTAAGGTTCTCATGAAATCCATAAAGGAGCACATGCTCATTGGTTGTTGAAGCAAGCACTACTAATAAAGGTGGATGAAAGTCAACAACCCTCCCCTGAATGTGTCTAGTCTCTCTCCAATAGATTGTTCTTCATAATGTTGTGTCTTAGTAGGATTGCACAAAGAATTTCTTGGTAAATAACCTCAAATAATATAGAAACCTATTCTGATTCCTCTACACTAAAAGTTAAAAATACCAGTATTTTGGTCATTTTTTCGAATATGGCTGCAATAAACAATACCTTGGTTTTAAAATGTTATGTTGGCATTGGTGATTCCTCATGGATTTCTTTTGGAATCCTTGGAAATCATTGATATCCATTTATAGGATAGCCAATCTTCCTATTTGCTATGGAAATCAATAGGGTTATGCTCATAGCACACCTTTCTTCCTAATTGGATTTCCCTATCAAAGGTGAAGCATAGGAAATGAATCAAAGAGGTAGCTTAGAATTGAAATATCAACAATATATTATTTCACCCTCTTGGTTAGTGAGAATCCATGTAACCCAATATGACCCATGTCTTATAGTGTTTTCCTACATGTATGAGTGGAAGAAAATTGCAGCTGGATATGCTTATGATTGTTATAACTTGGATGGATCTTATTATTTGGGTTTGCTTTCATCCTGGGAAACATGCAAGCATAACTAATGCATGAATTTGACAAATCTTCATTTTTACGTCTACATTCTTGTTTTGGTACTTTTAGGTTCTCTTAAATTTAGCGCCACCTCTCATAGTTGTTTCATGCTCTGCCTAGTTTTGCCTGGGTGTGTTTTAGCTTCCATTTTATTTTTTGATATTTATTATGCAAAATCCATTCATTGGTTATGATGTTCTCAACAAACTTGTAATTCCCTAGCCTAAACAATACTTAAAGGTAAGAATTATTTATTATATTTTTTATTTGATCAATGCAATTGTTGGCTACTTTGAAGATATCGTTGAGGAAGTTTATCATCAGACAATAATCTAAATGGCACACCTCCTTTTTTTTGGATCTTAGTCCAAATATACAAAAGGTATATCTCTGGAGAAAATTTGTGTGCATCCTTCAATGGTTTGCATGTTGGATGCTTTTGCAGAGGATGCTATTGAACATGGTGGATGGTAAGGCCAGAAAACTAACACTTTATAAAATTTTATAATATGTATTTAAATGCATCAGAGCCTTTAATATCTATTTTTATTTTCTGGGTGAAACTTAAAGTGCTTCCTTAATTTAATTAATCTTTGTTGTACTGATAGAACAATTTTTCACATGCATTTGTAGCTTAATATTGTTTTTGTTTCTTAAAAAATTATATGCACATGTCTGGCATTACTATAATGTTATTTATGATGTATCAACCCTATTTTAAAGGGTCGTTGTGTGGAGAGGCCTCTATAATGGCACATATGTTAAGGAAAAGCAATATTTTAGTAGAGAATTCAGTATTGGAGCATTGGAAAGAGTTCATTATGGAGAAACTTGTATTTCGGGTTGAAGATAAAATTGTAGGTTTGAAGCTTGATTCTGGAAAAAATTTCAGGGTTGATTTGCACCCATTGTCACCATCATTTCATTTCAGATTTAGTACTTCTTGGTTGGGCATCATATTGTACTGTTATAATGGGCTAATGCTAGTTGTTGAGGAGCTGAAAGAGAGGTGTGTTGACCTTCTTCTTGACTGTTAAATAGGAGAAATTTTAAATATGTATGGGTAATCAAAGGGGATTTTTTTTCTCTTGTGATGCAATTTGCCAGCCAACTGTCATCTATTATTTATTATATGTTGTCTTTTTCTTTCCATTTAGCATGTAACTTAGTTAGCATGATCGTGCCTAAGATTTTTCCTGAAGGTTGAATGCTAAGTTTCTAAGGTGTTTTTTTCTACGATGAATTTTTATTTTCTTTGTTTATACAGGTCATCTAGCCAGATGGTGGCCACTATCACCCCACTGAAGAAAACTTGTTCGAGTTTCTTGATTTTCTGGAGAAAAATGGTAGACATTGCTGATGTTAAGGTATATATTATTTAAATATTTTATAGTTTACTTAAGTTTATATTCCAGCGTTCATATTATTTATAGTTTACTTTGTTTTGTGTCTTCTTTCATTTTCAGAAGAAGAAATCAATATTGTTGGTAAGAAGCAAAAATTGAAGAAAGAGGACAACAATAACAATAGTGGAGCGAAAAAAACAAAAAAATAAAGAGAAGAGAACTGATTTAGTGATACCCTTAAGGGCAATATCTTGCATGAGAAACACTCATACAAACTAATGGTGAAATCTTTAGAGTTGGTGAATTCACTTGCAATTCCTTGACAATGCAATGATAATGTTTGGAAGTGATGAAACAATATTTCATGTGTAAATTGTAGTCCAACTAATATTAAGTTGGAAACTCATATTGTAATACATGACATTTTATATAATATAATTTATGTGGTTGAAATTATTTATAGTTGCACTTGATATTATTTAATATTGTAATTAACATATATAACTTTGTGTTTTCATATTAGATGAACATCCACATTGTATGGCATTTTTTTCTTATAAATTTAATCACAAAACCATACTGATTAATTGACATTCATAAATAATGAACACATGAAATTAATCTAAAACTATTACATTAGTAGTTTATATTGATTAATGGTGAACACACATAAAATGAATATACGACTAAATTAGTCGTTTAAAATGATTATTAGTGAAAGTAAATGAAATGAATATAAACAACTAAATCTGTCATTTATATAATATGAAATTACCAGAAAAAAAAAATGACTATTGAAAATGATAAATTTGTGATTGCAAATAACAATTAAATTTTGCATATATACGACTATTAGTAGCTAATTTACAGTATTTTATAACACAACTTAAATTTAGTCATATTTTTTTGGTAATTAATTGATTTCAAATGATGACTAAAATTTGCATATATATGACTATTAGCAGCTAATCTATAGTATCTTATAACACGACCAACTTTTCGGTCATATTTCTTTGGTCATTAATTGGTTTTCTTGGGTGATCATAGAGTAATATATTTTGTTGTATATTTGGTCATTAATGGTGACAATTAGTGACTAAATCAATGACTAAATTAATGACCAAATTAATGACTAAATATACTACTAAATAATAAAATTGAGACAACCAATTAAAGACTAAGCTAAAAACATCTAAAAGTTGGTTGCGTTAGAAGATACTATAAATTAGCTACTATTGGTCACCGACTGAAAAATGGTCGTTTATATGCAAATTTTAGTCATTTTTTTAGAAACTAATTATTCATTTTTTACTAGTGAGGTCTCTACCAACAATGATGAATTTATCCTTAAAAGCTCCTGCATCAGGCAAACCTTCCCAATACAGTTCTCGATCAGAGTAAGGACAATATACATTGAGTAAAGAAAATGAATTGACCGGATATTTTAACAATAGTTTCACCAATATTGTAGAAGGGAGAGAAGAAGAAGCTATAGGTTTGCAATCCCTATGCCAACTAGTTATTAGTCTCCCCTGAAAAACCCTCAGAGTCCTAGAGATAGTAAGCCCAATCCTCTTGTAAGCTTTCCAATATATTATGGGCTTTAGATCATGCACACATGGTCTCTTGAATCATAAGGGCATCAAGGTGATAAAAATCTTACAGTCGTCCAAAGGGAAATATTTTTAGGGATCCCCCCCAAATCCTCACACATTGAAGGATAGAATTATCATGGAGAACCTTTGGGAAGGGAATACATTTCTCTAAGGTCCCTAGTTGTAGAGGCTTGCTTTCATCTCTTTGTTTCTAGTCTCGCTTTCTCTTATGCCTTATGAATATTAGGGTTCCTTCCCATTGGGTTTGGCATGGGAGTGTCCATGATAAGATTTCCAGTAGATGAAGGGATATCTGGGGTGATTTTCCTAGGCCTTAGAGCTTAATTTTTTTTCTACACCCATGTCATGGGAAGAGAAATCCGGGGAGAAGGAACATTGGCATGGGGGGAATGAAGTTTCAGCCTAGGGAATAAAGGAAAGGAAATCCCAAAGTGTAATAAGGTCGAGCCACAAAATACAAGGCGAGAATTCTGGGAAGGCACATAAGCAAGGGGGAACAAAAAGTAGGAGAAGGGGTTAAGGGATGAAATTTAGAAAGACAGGGGGGGAGGTCTTACCAAAAGGGGGGGTTCCTAGCTCAACCCCAAATATTGAAGAAGCATATGAATGATCCTCTAATAAAACTCCTCACTTAGCTATGTTTGCAGGTTTAATCTTGGTCCCAAAAATATCTTAATTGAGACCAAGGGGGCATCGATTAGTACAATCCTTAATTAAATTCCTTGTTTCATGACATCGATAACATCATAAGGGAACTTTCTAATAATCAATCCTCTAAGTCAATGCCCTACCCATCCATAAGAAGTTCCACCTCTACTAATAGAGTGAGATTAAGGTTTATATCCACCCAAATATATTCCATTCGACAATCCTCTTTGGTATGCCATCCATCCTCCATGCCAACAAAGACACCTAACTTGTTGCTAATCATTGTGAAGCTCTCCATGCTCCAAAATTGGAGGGGAAAACTAGGAACAAAATCCCAAATCCTTATTTTTTCCATGGGTTCCTTCTTCGGGTAAAAGGGAATTGGCCATGGATTTAAAATAGACCTTCCTTCCCCCAACTCAAATTATGCTTCATTATATGCACTTTCTTGAAAGCAAATATCAACCATCCATGAGTGAATGAATGCACCGTAGGGTCATAATCTAAGAGTGGTATCCATGATGAGGAAACCCATTGTTTCAATCCAAGAATGAGCAAAATCAAACCCAAAAGTCACCTCCAAAGTTTTATCTTCATAATCCATAACTCACGATAGAGTAATGTCCATTCCCATTGTCAAACTAACTGTTTCATGTCTCTACTAGATGCATCTATTTTTCTAGCGAGATGGGGGAGAATAGTGAAGGGACTGTGTATACTTTTCACCGTCAAATGCCGGGGACAAACACTACAGGGGATCATTAGCTTGGGCATCAAGAGGGTGTGGCAGAATAAAGGTTGAGGCGACCATGTGAAGGGGAGAGGGGACTAGGTAGTTGCCACGAGAGACGTCACTTGCCACCTACCACATATGAGGGAATGTGTCAAGGTGGTCAGAAAATTCCTTGCCCTAAGAAGAGCCATCTACCTGCTAATATTCAAATTACTACCAGAAGATCCTATCACAAAGGGGGTTAAACTCACAGGCTATGAGCTCATTTAATTCTCCATCCATCTTTTAACTAATTTGTCACGTATAAAACCCCGCTTCCCCTAATATTTAATTCCTCTTTTAGAAAAGACATACCTTTAGCCTACAGAGAGTTATGGCCTTATGGTCTAGAAATCACGAAAGGCATCAAAATTCATCATCTCTACCACATACCAGAAAAACCTTAAAAAACCCACATCAAATATCTCAAAATTAATTTTACCTTAAAGTTATTCATAAATAATACATTTTTTTCCCATAGGAAAATTCCTAATTTTATTAATAATAACAAAATTACATTTTGTAGATGCTAAAGCACATATTCAAAAGCAGGTCAAAAGACTACTGTCAAAAGAAAAAACTAGAAAGAAAGTAATCAGAAGAAAATAATGTACATTTGGCGAGAAAATTATGCTTTTCTCCCTTTTTTCTTCTCAACCTTTCGCCACTCCCCTTGAGTCGGCGAGGATGAAAATAGTACGAGAGAAGTGTCCTCCATAAGGCGAGGATTATCCATGTCTAAATCAGAGTGGTTTGAAGAATGATGTCTTTTGGCTCCACTGGTATCCATTGTGTCTAGTATCTTCTCCGGTAAGGAGTTCATCAGATCCTATGATACTAATTCCTCATTTTCTGGCACCTTGTGTGTCTGATTGTTCACTTTGGGAATGGGGTGTTTTTTTTCCATAGCTTCCTCCTCAACAGGGACATCATCAGGATCTGGTGGATTTTTGCCTCCTCATCCTATACTATTTCATATGTATTCACTGTGTGTTGGTAGCCTCTTGGTTTTAGGGATTGTTTCTTATTTCTTCTGGTGTTTTTTTTGGCTTGTGGACAGGTACTAAGAAGGTGACTTGTTTGTTGACAACCATGACACCGGAATTCCATATTCTCATAATCTAGTGGTTCTTTCCATTGTGTGTTTTTATGGATCAGAATTATGCTGTCAGGTAAGCCTTGACTAAGATCTACCTCTACAAAAATTATGGCAAAGGTATGTATGCCTTTTGTGATTCTTTCCACGTCTATCTTGAGGAATTTTCCTATCGCATTCCCCATTTCTTCAAAGACTTTGGGTAGCAAGAAGTGTAGCGGGAGGTTGTGTATGCTGACCCATATAGGTATTTTGGAAACCACCATAGTAGAGGCATCAAAACCTGGGAACCAGGGAATCATGAAGAGTCGTGCATTGCCCTAGAACCATGGTCCCTCATGGAGGACATATTCCCTTTCCTTGACCGTATTGAATTTGACAATAAAAAAACCTTTGGAGCATAAATGGATGTCACAATTTGTTGTCCATGTGGAGTAGATCCATTGTTGTAATGCATCTGATTTGGGCCAAAATCCATTGAATCTGCATATGACAACCTTTGTATAAAAATCAATATAAAATTTATTTACCTCAGGCAGAGAGATATTTAGTACTGGAGTCTGCATTTTTTGCTCCGCAATGTAGGGTCCGGGTAGATATTGTGTTGGTGATGGTTTGGTGTTGGCTTCTCCCTTCCCTTTGACCACATCCTTGAAAGAACCTGTGCCCTTTGAGGTAGATCCAAAGCTTCCACCTCTCAGCCTCATGTTTAGGATGATGGTTGAGTTTGATATAATTCCATAGTCTTGCACTGTGTATTGGTCTTGTAAAATTGGTCCTGCATATATCAAGCTTTGCATGCTTGCTGATATGCCTGTATGTGCTTGTATTTCATACTTGATATTTTTTATTAGCGTCCCCTTCCAGGTTCGCTTGCAAATCGTTCTTCCTGACAAAGTTTTGATAAAGATTTGTATCAGATCCTGACCGGAGTCCTTAGTGGATAGTGTTGTTCTTGGCCAGGGTCCATCTGCTATTTGGAGTGCTGAAGCTGTAGGATCTATTTGTTTTGGATCATGATGCTCTTCTTGTAGCTGCAGTGATGAAACCACATTGCCCTGCTGCTTAGGTCTGTGTGTGTTCCTTATCCCCTTCTTGTCTGTAGCCTGTTGGGATGTTAATAGGGATTCCTCAATGCCAATAGATGAAACCCTTCCTGGATATATGTTTGAATATATGCATCTCTTTTGTCCCAGCCTGTATATGAGTAGATCGATGTTTTTGATATTATTGAGCTTATTCAATAGGGTAGTAAGCAAAGCCGTTCTGGGTACATAACAAAATTTCATCGTCTCTTCCCCTTTGTTGATGGTTCCAAGTACAACAATTTCAGGTTCATTCGGAGCCCCCCCCGAAGGCGAAACCCCGGATGTACACTCAGAGCTATACTCATGCAGGCTCTGGTTAAGAGTCGACAGATTTCCTAAAGACAATTTTCCATCGTCCAAATCTCCCATCATGTGGCTGATTCCTTTCTATGGTTGGCCTTTCGATCCATTAGGCCTGATGGGGAACACTTGGCTGGCAAGTGCTGTAACCTCCTCGTTGCCGACTCCTTTTGGCCCCCTAGGTCTTGTCTTTGTCGTTATCATCTCAACAATGGGGTTGGGGATCAATGCATGAGGAGTATAAGCACTTGCATGTACGCTGCCAAGGGGCTTCATAGTAATCCTAACCAGGAGCAGGAAATAGGACTTCTTGTCCCCGATCTGCAACAAATCCTACAAATCGAGCTTAAAAAGAATGGTGTTCTGGAAGATACAGTAGCCCTTTCATAGAACCCCCCATTTCCCCCAAAATTTCTAGAGCGTGTTTCTTTCTGTCAAAATCATAGTTAACCTTTGTGCGTTGGCGAGAAATGTTCCTTCCTGCAATGAGTTCATACAAATCAATGTCCTTTATCAATTTCTTGCTATCCCTACCGAGGGTTTTCGAGCAGCTCTGCATGGTCAGGGCCATTTCCCTGGATGCCAAAATTTTTGTTCCTCCACACCATCACTTGTTGATGGAGAAATCTAATAATAGATTATTATAAATATTAATATTTTATTCTCACTTTATATTGTATCTATTAATACAATTAGTATTTTTAAAATGTTTGTTAGGTAGCAGGCCAACCAATTACACAATAATTGTTGAGACATTATAAATCATCAATGTCGCTTATCTAAGAATTTAGGTGAGGGAGATAAAGCCATTGCCACCCAACCACGCGAAGATAACTCTATTTTTTTTTTAAGTTTTTATATAGTAGAAAGACAAAAATAAAACTAGTTTCATTTTGTATAGAGGAAAATTAGATAAAATTATAGTAATTATTTTGAATTTAAATGTGAAACAAAAAGTATGTAAAATTATGTATAGTTTAATAATTAATTAGTTTATTATATATATATATATATATATATATATATATATATATATATATATATATATATATATATATATATATATATATATATATTATGATTTTAAAATTAAATTATTATTATCATATATACATTAGCACAATTTGGGCAAGGCTCGTGATTAAATCTTAGGGTTGTTAGTAGCTAATTGACTACTCTAGTTTTGAACATGTGACTTATTAAATACATCCAACAACCCACAAACCAAATATATCAATAATTTTGTAGTTAATTAAATATTAAAATTTATAGAAGTATCCATACTCACTCCCTATGGTTTTGAACATGTAACCTCTTGTGATACAATTAATTACACCGATAGGAATCCCCTTATTGGAAGTTAGCACATTAATCTTTCTTCTAATTATAGATTCCAATCTTATGGTTGAGAATTAAAGATGTTGGCATGATCTTTTTGTCTCCCCTACATCAATGGATAAAATTTTAAATAAATTTCTTGCTTGCATGTATAAATTCATGTTTAAACCATATTTAAAATTAAAATTTACCAAATCTAGATTAAAAATTTACTCTACCACTTGTAATTGACCACGTATATAGATTAATAAAACTAGATTCCCTACATTGAAACATGACTTTAATTAATAAAAAATGAATTATGTAACATATCCCTTTCACATTCCGCCATAACATCTCCTTTTCACATTCCTTCATGTGACATCATTGTTAACATCCATAACTAACACATGTTTGTTCATGTGGTAGAGGAAAATGTAACGTCTCCCCTTCACATTTCTCCCTGCATCATCTTTTTTCCCCGTTTTTAACATCCATATATGTAGCATATTTTAGTATCCGTGCCGTAAACGAATAATAAACTAGGGTTTGAGCATTCACTACATTCAAATGCAATTAACATGTTTGTATGATTAATGTAGTTAATGAATGCATTTTTTTGTTATAATTAATATATGTATTTTATAGGTACAATTACGTTTATTTTTAATAGTAATAAAAGTAAACTTTGAAAATGGAACTATAAACTCAAAATGGGAACTCTCGCCAAAAAACCCCAAAAAAACATGAAAAGCAGTGCTAAAAGTGAAAAGTGTGTATACTGGAATGATGCTTTTTTTTAGGGTCAATTTTGAACATGATTTAAAAATGGTAGTGAAAATGAATTTTTTGTGCAAAAATTGTTTAAAAAATACCCTGAAAATGGAAAGTGTTGATACTGGAACAATGGTTCTTTTTTAGGGTCAAATTTCAACATTTTGAAAAAAAGGTAGTAAAACCGATTTTTTTTATGTGCAAAAAACCAACTGTTTTTGAGGAAAAAACACACTAATGTTTTTGGTAGAATAACATTTTTCTTTCCTAAGTATAATTTCAACATGTTTTATTAATGACGATAAAGATAAAATAATGGGATTTGAGACACATTAAAATTCTATTAGTTTTCATCCATGTTGTTAAACATATAATAACATGACACTAAAGACCGCTAAAATTATATTGTTTTCAACCATAACATTAAAGATACAAAAAAAATTGGAATTTTTTCAACCATAAAATTAAAAAACCATGACATTATGAACAAATTACATGACTAAATTAATAAAAATGTCATTATTTATAAATTGAATGAAACATACATTATATCTTTAAATTATTGTTGCATTGTATATACTCTAAACAATAAAAATATTCATAATTAAAACATATAATCCAACAAACATAAAAATTACTCATAACTTCTCATTTAACACCATATGGAAATCAAAATTTGTATTTCAAGATACGATGCAAACATCAGTTATATAAATTGTCTTAGACAATTATTCAAAATCACTCATATTTTCTTGCACACCATCAAAATTCACATCTTCAGATGAATGACTGGATGCAGATGACGATGTTCCACATTCTTCTCTTTCATCAACTAGTGCCCCATTTGAGTCTACATGCATGCCCACCATTTCAGGTTTCAAAATTCTTCTGGATCTACAACTGGTTTCAACATATTTCCATGTCAACACTATTCATTCTGGTAACAACCTTTTCAGAATATCTATAGTCTTGAAGCGAAGAGTTCCTCTCTTTGTTAAATTGAAGTCATAAACAAATATGTCATCAGCCGCCAATTTTAAGAGGTCTGTGCAGCAACGATTTATATTTGTACCCTTTCTTTTTCTCTTTCTGCCAAAATTTTTATCAACTACCATCTGTGGGTTATACACACCATTAAATGGGTGTGTATTTGTGGCATACCAATGTACTTCAACACATATAACATCTTCATTTTCTATAATGACCTTTATAAACTTAGAAACCTAGAATTGATAGCCACTTGCATCTCCATCTACTAGCACTGCGATCATGCAACCCTCCTTAATATCCTGTAATGAACCCCTGTAAATGTCTTCCATGGATTCACATTGTATAAGATATATTCTGGAACCAATATACATCTCCCTTCGCTCTGCTTATGAAGAATTAATAATACCTTAAGATTGTTGTTGTTCAACAATGTTTCTTTCCTGAATGCATTTGACACATCTTGTGGCCAAATAAATGGATTTTTCAAATGTATATCTTCATTTGTTGTTCTTGAAATGATATCACTTTGATTATTGAAAAAATATTCCCACCAAACTGAATCAACAATATCAAAGTACTCATATGTATACCTAATACATTTTTAATTTATTCTAGGCAATCAGAATAATCTATATCTCTATTCTGTCTGCGTGCATTATGAACTTCAACAACTGATTGTAATAACAATATATTTGATGCAAATATTGGATGATCTGGAATGAAATTCAAAAATTCCAAACCTAATGATGGTGCCCATTCTGCATTAGTTGAATACTTCTTTCCCCGTATTATTGTTTTCCCATCAATTTTTTCGATACAAAATTGATGTTAGAAGTTGATGTCATTAAGTTGTTCAATGCATTTCTCCTCACCACGTGCTCCCAGAATAAACCTTCGCATGTCAACTATTTCTTCCAACACATCAAAAGTAGGCTCTCGCATGTATGATTTCTTAATACATTCAATTGATTATGGAAAGCTCCCAACTTCCTTCCTCCTCAATGTGATTGAAAAATTACTGTACATTTGATCAATATGTTCATGAGTGTGCCCAACAAGAAGGAAACCGAAATTTACCTTTTGAAAAATTCTCAATTCAACAATCATGCTTAGATATCCAAAAACAATATAAATTTGTTTTTACAACAAGTGTTTTCCAATTGTAGATACAAAACTTCAGGAAGATTACTAGAACAATGAGAAAGCACATCATGAATTATGGTTATTGTCAAATTTGCATCATTATGAATATTTGGAGCTATGAAGTACACCCTTGGAAACATTTTCCCATTGAAGACCATACAAACGACCAAGTGTTACTGAATAAAATTTTCCTCTAGTAAATTTTTGGGTGTGCGAAAAAAATGTGGTAAAAGTGTTTTCTTATAGTCCATACCATCAATTATCAAACCCAAATATTTATTTGGATTATCATAACACTTATTTTGATGCTTGTACAAGTTTTTCCTTTCACTTGTTTGTTGTTCGTGATGCTCCTGAAGATCTTTGACAATGGAATCTACACAACATAAAAGAAAGTCATTAAGAAATATGTTTTCATAGTTGATGACTATACAATTTCAAAAGTTAAAGTTATGAATGCTTACCTCTTTTTGACCCTTCACATTTATCCCTTTTTGCTTTAAGAGAAGCACATGTACTAAAAATACCCATCCTTGTCTTCTTAGGAATACATACATTGTTGAATTCTTTCTTCCATACCTTCACAAAATATTGATATGTAATAAATCGACCATGTCCCTCAACACCTTCTGCATATTCATTGTATAAGTTTTAGATTTCACATCTTGAGAAATTATCTGAAGTATGTATTGTCTCTCTATTTGGCATACACTCTCCATGCTTTAAAAAGAAATCTTTCATGCATGACATTGCAGTATTTAATAATGGCCCAAACTGTCGTTTATGATGTACTTTTGAATAAAATGTGGGATCATTTTCCAAATTTTCTTGGATTCTTGACAGACAAAAATTACCCATTGAATGAAACATTTTAAAAGCCTTACTATAGATAAATAAAGACCAAATATGATAATCATAACCTGACAATGTAGATTGCATGCACCCCACTAAATATGAATTTTGCATGCTTTTATTCGTTGACAAATATCTCTTCCTTTTCTCTAATGAAAACATGAAATCCATATGTTTCAAGCAACCTTTTTAACAACATTCACTTGAAATGAGAGCACCGATAGAATTTCTTCTCATCAGATATTCTTCTCTACCCCTTGTGTAACTAGAACATGTTGGATTTATATGAAAAGGTCTGCTCCTACTCCTCGATAGAATATTTCCTAGAAACATCTCTATCATTGGATCATCATTTGTATAAGCACTTTCATCATCATTATGAGGAATTTTATCCTCACTATGATCATCTGTGCTTTTGAAATACTAACTTGGAGGATATTATTCATCTTTCCCTTCTTTAGTGCTACTCTCATAGTCATTAGAATTAGGACTAAATGGAAAATTTGACTTGATGTTTATTGGATATTTTTCATCATGTGCGTTGTTAGTGCTACTCTCATAGTCCATAGGATTAGGACTACGTCGAAAATGTGACTCTTCACTTACTAAAAATTATTCATCCTGCCCTTCGTCACTACTACTCTCATAGTCATTAGGATTAGGAATAAGTGCTTCATAATTTCCTTCATCACTACTGATCTCATAGTCCTTAGGATTAGGAGTAAGTGGAAACCACGACTCTTTATTTATTTGAAAATCTTCATCACTTCTATTCTCATAGTCCATAGGATTAGGACTAAGCGGACACCATGACATCCTATTATTTTGAAACTATTCATCATGCTCTTCATCACTGTTGTTGTCATAGTCCATAGGATTAGGACTAAGTGGACACCATAACACTCCATTCTTTTGAAATTCTTCATCATGCTCTTCATCATAGCTACTCTCATAGTCCATATGATTAAGACTAAGTGGACACCGTGACACTCCATTCTTTTGAAATTCTTCATCATGCTCTTCGTTATTGCTGCTGTCATAGTCCATAGGATTAGGACTAAGTGGACACCGTGCCACTCTATTCATTTGAAATCCTTCATCATGCTCTTCATCACTGTTTCTCTCATAATCCATAGGATTAGGACTAAGTGGACACCGTGACACTCCATTCTTTTGAGATTCTTCACCATGCTCTTCATCATTGCTGCTCTCATAGTCCATAGGATTAGGACTAAGTGGACATCATGACACTCTATTCATTTGAAATTTTTCATCATTCTCTTCATCACTGTTGCGCTCATAGTCCATAGGAGTAGGACTAAGTGGAAACCGTGACTCTTTATTTATTTGAAAATCTTCATCATGATATGCATCATTGCTGCTTTCATAGTCCATAGGATTAAGAATAAGTGGAAATCATAACTCTTTATTTATTTGAAATTCTTCATCCCATCTTTCATCAGTGCTACTCTCATAGTCCTTAGGATTAGGAATAAGTGGAATATTTGACTATGTATTCATAGTTTAATAATTTTCATTATATTCATCAATATGAATAGAGTTGTTACGCGACGGAGATGTTGATTCTTAACAAAGCGAAACTTCTCTATTAGAAGAATCCATGCCTTTCAAAAAGAAGAGGTTGAATAATACAAATGCATTATCTCCTAATGATAATATATAGCTTAAAGAATGAAAATTCCCCTCTAAAGTTTCCCTCCAAAAATTTTGTTTCATGTAATTTCCCTGCATAATTTTCTTCTACAATTTATTAAAAAAAAAATAATTAAAATTTTCTTATGAAATAAATATTTTAATTAAATATTTAAATTGAAATTGTAAACTAAATCTTTTACTCAAATTAATTTTTTACTTAAACTATATAATATTTGCTAGACAATTGAATGTTTCTCAATTTTTTATTAGATCTTCTAAAACAAATTAATCCCACAATCATCGTGCTATAAAACAATTCTGTAATGTTCGCAATATCATAGTTTACTATGTTGCCATAAAAATAATTATATGTTAAAGTCTTCCGTAATTTTCATTTTATCATAGTTCCCTATATCACCATAACAAAATTTACATGTTAAAGTTTTTATAAAAACAAATTAGTCCCACATTAACCATGCGGTAAAACAATTTTGTAATTTCCGCTATAACATAAATTTCATTATTGTTATTTCTCATATCACATCAAGGTTTCTAAGGTTCGTTAAAAGACTTGGAGCGAATTTGTGGAGCAGCTACATTACTATCAACAACATATTCAACAGAATATTATCACATTTGAAAGGTTAGTTTTTCTTTTACCGTGTGCAACTTTTAAAATTCAATACGTTTAATGAAATTAATTTTTTTTTAGAAATTAAAAATTTAAATGATTCAGATTTACCCACTATGCCTATAGTGGGCGTGCTGGGCTCGGTCATGCTCCCCAATGACCCAGCGGGCCCGTGGGGGAGGGGTCGGGGGTATCGTGCCCAACCCCTTGCCCAACCCCGACGACCCAACGACTCGCCACCCAGGCCGTCCGTTGGGCCACCGGGGTGGGGCTAGCTGTGAATCGGCCCGCCACCCTAGTAGGCTATTGCGCTGCCGGGGTGGGGCTGGTCACGAATCGGCCTGCCACCTTGGTGGGCCATTAGGCAGCCAGGGTGGGGTGGCAGGGATGGCCGAAAATTGGCCTGCCACCCTGGTGGGCTGTTGGGCTGCCAGGGTGGGGCAGGGGGGTTGGTGCCCGACCCCCCACCCCACCTCGTTGGGTTGTTGGGCTGCTGGGGTGGGGCAGGGGGGTTAGCGGCCGACCCCCCACCCCACCTTGGCAGCCCAACAGCTAGCTTGGGTGGCAGACCGATTTTCAAGGGTGGGGCAGTAGGGGGTTGTATTTTTTTAAATTTGTTATGTTTTACAAAATTAATTATTATTTATCGTTTTGTTTGTTAATTTAAGCTATTATTTTTTGTAATTTACTGATTTATATATGCGTATTTTTTGCAGGAAAATTACATCAAAGAAGATTTATGTGAATTTTTCTAGACCAATGACTTCTAAAATTAAAGGTGGATCTTCAAAAAACATTGTTGAACGAAACACACCTGAGCTGATAGGTACAAATCTTTCAAGTTCCTCAAATTATAAGAAGATGATTTCATACTGGAAGAAATCAAAAGAAGTGAGACTTCCAAAAAATATATGGTATGTGAAAGAAAGAGAAGGTGAAGATGTGAAAATATATCTATATGTTGATATTCGTAATGATAGTGGGATTTATGAGGTGATGGGAAAGGTCATAAACGTGTGTGTGGTATCGGACACTGAAGTTGTTTATATACTTACAAAGCCACTCAAGTCACATGACATGATTAAATATCGATTATTATATTCATTGTATGACATGAGAGAGGTATCTACAAAGTTGTGTAAACAAATCGTAAATTAGATTACACAAGGTATCATAAGTATTGTTATTTATTTTTGTGTTTTGTGTTATTGTAACTCTCTCATTATATTGTTATAACTTAGTTTTCATTGACATATGATATTTTGTTTGACAGAATTTTGTTGAAACTCTTTCAATTATGTTGGGAGGAATTCATTTCATAGAGCAAGATGTTATGAATGTTGTCAGCAGTTTCTACCCAGGATCATAAGAAGATATGGAAAACAAGCAAAAAGTAGTAATTCATGATGCTACAAAACTACATCCAAAGGATCAGAAAAAAATGCCTCTAGTGGATAAATCTAGCAAAGGTAGACCAGTTACTTTTAAAGATAAGGAAGTTGAAACTGACACTGGAGAATATGTTGCCGTTACCGAGGATGACATTGGAACTAATGTTAGCAAGTAGAAGAGCCATAAAAGAGCAAAGGTAACAATGCGCATGAATGCCTCTGTTCTAGTTAATGATGAGAATGTTAGGAGGAAGAAAAGTAAAGTTGAACATTCTCAAGTAGTCATTACCAATAGTGAAGGTTGTAGTGAAACTTCAAAATAAAGCAAGGAAATCATTACACCAAGAGCTGGTTTAGAGGATGACATTACTAAAACAAAAAAAAATGCCATCTGATAGAACTTGACAAAGAGAAACTTAATTGAGGGTGGTCATACATTTTAGATTAATGTGAGACAAATGTATAAGGCAAGTGAAGGACAATGTAAAAATCAAATTAGAAAGCCACACCACTTGCATGTTCACAACTTGAAGACATTGATGAGGTACAGTCCATAATCTCATGTGGTTAATCATGTGCTTCTTGTTGATCTAGTTCAAGTTCCCAATAAAGAAGCATTTGACAAGTCAAAATGTTTTGAATACAATTATTATGTGCTCGGGGGGAACCA
Source organism: Pinus taeda (assembly GCA_000404065.3). Lineage (NCBI taxonomy): Eukaryota > Viridiplantae > Streptophyta > Pinopsida > Pinales > Pinaceae > Pinus > Pinus taeda. The sequence continues at coordinate 87,286 of APFE030944123.1, forward strand.
TTTTGTAGAAGCTCAAAGAGAATTGATGGAGGAATATTCCAATAACCCACATTTTGAAACAATGAAATGTATCATTTATGCTAGTTTATCAGATACAGAAGCAAAGTTAGTTGTATGGGATCATAATTCATATAATGAGTATAAGATGTCTATGACTTTCATCCATAGGGGTAGATTTATTCATAGTGAATTTGAAAAGAACTGTGGTGGGGATAAAATAAATGTTACTATAGATTTCCGATACGAATGTTGTATGGAAATAAGCGATCAAATTGAGAAAAAAATCAATTCAAAAGGTAGGAGAGTAAATACTATTATGTTTAGAGGTATTGATAACATTTTCCAGATGGCATTTAGAATTGCAGAGATATGGGAATTGATTAATGAGATTTTTAGCACATGGGAGAAAATTGGCATTAAAAAGCAGAAGGCCAAAATGTCTAAACCATTGATATGTAGCAACAGTAAATCAGGTCCTGAAATGAAGCAACCTCCAAAAGATATGACTATCACACCTTGTAGATCATTGCAAGGAGCGAAGGATGAAAAACTTGTCAAATTAATATTATCTCGTGTGAGGTCAGGCGAATTTTCATTGGAGGAAATGTGTGAGGATTTTCAAAAGTAAGTTTGTTGAATTATTTTTACTTATTTCTAGATTATAATTTTCTTTTAAATATAACATATTGTTCTTGGTAGTATTTGTTATACACATCATTATATTGCCTTTTTTAACTTTATCTATTCAGTGACAAATTTTACATGAAAGTATAAGAATAAATGGTTAAATTGTTGAATGAAGATAGTTGGGATGATGTTGTACGCAACTATCCAGATTCAAGTTCTACATCAACACTAATTTATTTTTATCTTGCATTTAAAAAGGTATGTTGATTTATACATTCAGTTTTATTCATATTTATACTATTTTTATTTTATAACTTATACATATATATTTTTATTTTATTAAAGATGAGGAAGGATGCAAATGGAGCACTAGATAGTTTCATAAACTTTATTGAAAAAATTAAGATCCAAAGACTGAAGAAGCAACATCTTAAGAATGTTAAACTTGATCCAACTCTTAGTCATTTCATTTGGAATGGGCTTGACACTATTCAATATCAAGTAATAGAAGACGACTGTGAAGACATTGCTAAACTCATACCCAAAAGGGTTTATGCCCTAGTTATTGCAGATGTTCCCCATGGTTTCAATATCCCAAACATTGACTATGATAGTGACTCTTATACTTATCAAGCTCTTAGTAGATTGGTTGCAAGAGTTGTAGAAGTCACATCATCACTATTATGGAGATTTGTGACATTTTATTTATACACACAATTGGTAATGTTATTGTTAAGCTTCAAGTTGAAACTCAAGGATGCAACTTACATGGTAAGATGTTGAAAATGTATGTTTGATTAATGTTAGAAATATCTTTTATGTACAAGTTAATTGAACTTTTACTATTTCATGTTAAAGGAAAAAGTCAAATCTTTTTAACGGTGAAGATCAACCATTAACTATATGTCTATGCTTTTTAATCGGGTAGATGGAAAGAGTCATAGACAAGTACTAGCTTATAATGTTGTTGTGAGAAAACTAACATATGAAGACAAAGAAGCAAAAGGAGAGATAGTTAATATTTATCAAAAAGCACAATTATTAATTAACTATCTTATAGACATATGTTCAAATGAAAGAGACTGGGTTCTATTGTGGTAAAACACAACCCCCCTATTTTTGACTTGTTCACCTCAAATAATGGGGACCCTTTCTATAAAATTTTTGGCTAAACACCTTTTAGGATTTTTATTAAGTTGATTATCCTACAATTTTGTTAATTTTTTATTTTCTTTAGATTCTTGTTTTGGTTGCTTTGTTAAAATTGATTTTTTATAAGCTTCCGATGGATACTTGTTTTGCCTCATTTGGTCAACTGGTTTGTAAATGACACTCCTTTGAAGTCTAATCAATTATGTCGCCTGGGTTAAAAAATGCGTAAAATGTACAATATTCCATTTTTGTAATTAAATTAGTTCAATAATGAATTTATTTTAAATATTAACCCCTAGTTAGTTATCACTAACATTTTTCATTTTTGCTTATATAGTGAAAACATGAAGCAACGTGACTTTAGTAATTTACTCCAATATTTCAAAATAAACTACTAATCTCAAAAAATCAAAATTTCAAAGTGGCTGTAGTTTATTTATATTTTTTTTATTTTATTTTCAAAGTGGCCGTCAGTTTAGATAAATTCATAACTTAACTAGACACTCATTATTTTAAAAACCCAAAAAAATAAGAAAATAAAAATATATAACAAAAAATATAAATAATAATTTTTTATACGAATCGGTAGATCACATCGGGAGTCCTCAATTGATACAACCATAACCTAACCCTTCATACGATGCGATGAAATATCACACCGCAAAACATATTTCTCGCATAATTCTTATCGCATATTTCTTAAACGAACACTTGAAGAGATATGGAGAAAAAGATTTCAATCAATGAGAATGCTCCAACAATTAAAGATGGGAATTTTGAGCAAATAAAATTGATTGGACAGATTTTTCTTCAATAAACCTTTCTCTCAAAAAAATATCTTTGGAAATATTATAAATAGCAGAATGCAGAATGTAATAAGGGTGGCTCTCCCCTGCAATTATTGAATTCTAAAAGCACTTTTGTAATAAGGATTAGAGTTGTAGGTGGGAGGAGTGGAATCTCAGATCTGGGGATTACTGAGGTTTTTCTTCTACATTCTGAGTTATGTATAACAAACAGAGTTTGCACTATTGTAGCTCTGGTTTTGAAAGCAGAAGCTCAAGCATTGTAAAGGACTATTAGAGACTGGAGCTGGAGAAATGGATTCAATAAATTGGTATTTCGAATACTATTATTTTAAATGCTGGTTTTATTTTATGATAATAGAATTGTGTCAATTTACTGACATATTTGTGCACTTTTGTCGGTATGGGTAATTTGTCTCTATTTTATGTTATTATTTATCTCTACTCTTATGGGCTGAATTCTGATTTCTGAGTAACTATTTACTCAGAAATCTGTCTTATAAAACTGCTTTGTTGAATAGTGATATGTTGAGAACTTCTTCTGCATATTATTGTTGAATAAGTCAAGTTACCGAATAAATGATTAGTATCATTTTGTGAACTTCTTCCTAAGTGTTGTTGATTGATTATTTTAGTTAAGAGGTCTCAATAGGATGTGTTTTGGTATCCATAATGTCAGTTAATTTAACTACTTCATTAACTTGATATTCATTATAAGCAAGACATATTTAAATCCCAATATTTTAAATACCTTGCTCTTGGTTGGGTTAGATCTATATCTGCCTAATTAAGATAGGATTAAGATATTTCCTTTTGCTTGCATCTTAGAATAAGTTTGCATTTAGATTAATTTCTACACTCTTTTAAGTCTTCATCCCAAAGAGGCAAACTTTAGTAGTGGATTGGCTGAGCCCTAAATCAGCTTAAGGATCACTTTATTGCCTAATCAGCAAGAGGGTTTATCTGATGTCTCTTCTCCATTAGTGAATGAAAGTCATATTTTAAAGCCATTGGAGATTGAGAGAAAGTAACTGGACCTAGTTGAACCGGTCGGAACCACCATTCCAAACGGAAAAGGAGTTGCTTTAAGGTCCAGACCGGGTGGTAATCCCCCATGTTCTTGCAACGATTTTTGAGGCTTCAACATAATGGCGCTAGAAGGAGGGCCTGGAACTTGTTGTCTGTTGGAGTCTTTTCAATTTTAACATTTTATTTAATCAAGATGGCTCCTCTTAAACTTCCACTTTGGAGTTGTATCTATGGACGTGCATCTTCCAATACTCCACCGAAAGTGGTAAGACTCTTGTCTCAAGTAAAGTTTAATGGTAAGAGAAATTCTTCTGCTTTTAATCATGTCATTCAATTTATTCAAAATGTTTCAAATTATGATTTTCAAGAAATTGATGAAGGCATTTTATGCAAAATTTTTACTCTCACATTGGCGGCAAAAGCCAGAAACTGGTGTAAAACTCTTCCAATTGCCTCAATTCACAGCTGGGATCAATTTGTTACAGTCTTCATTTGTAAGTTTGACATCTATGATTATGAACAGGTATGTAATGAAATTGAATATTTGCGAAGATTTGAAAATGAGTCTGTTAGAGTTTTTAATATTCGATTTCATTTGAATTATTTAAGATTCAAAATCGAAGATAAACCTACAGAAGAAGAACCACTAGATTGGTTTGAATATATTTGTTTTCTTCCTCCCATTCCCAATCCATATGAAATTAGTTCAATTTTTGTTTCATCCCCTTCCAACATAAATGAGAATTCCAATATGGATGTGCAAATAAATTATGATGAAGTGGTCTCACAAAGTTTGGAAAATATTTCTATCCAAATGCAAGAAGAAAACAACAACAATTTTGGAGAAAGAGCTGCCTTGAAATATAAAAATTACTCTGTATTAAATTCAGAAAATCAGATTGCAAATCATCAAGTACAAACAACAATCAAAGTAAATAATAACATGCCAACTGCTGTACAAATTCCTGAATTTTCCATGATGAGCAAATGCCAAAATCAGAGCAGCGAATCAACCTTCTTCAAGAAAGCATGAGTATACAAAGGAATGATCTAGAATCTGAAATTTATAATGAACATAACGCACAAGAGTTCTCAAATAGTGACATTTTTAAATGCATTGTTTCAGGTTCACATTTTTCCCTTTATCCTGATATTTTTAATGATGGTAATTTTTCCCCTCTTTGTATTAAAGATATTTCAGATAATAAAGAGGATGATCTAAATGAATTACCAATAATTTTTTATCTAGATAGAGAAACAATTTTTGATCATTCTTTTACCATTAATGAACATGAAATTTTTATTCTTCCTTGTTTTGATATATTGGATGAAATCGAAGGGAATTCTAAAGAATATTATAAAGTCTTTTATGATAATTACTTTGACATTGAGGGTGTTGATTACTATCCTCATGAGAAAATCCAAATAACATTTGAGAATGAGGGATGTTTCAATTTAAAAATTATTCCAACTAATCCTCATTCTAAAGCAGCAGATTATCTTCATGATTTCACTATTCAAGAAGACATTTCAATTTATGATTCATATCATGATCAAGCTCTCATTCCTACTCATAATCATAATCCGTTTTCTCATTCACAAGTTGGAATTGGAAATTACTCAAATTTCATAATTCTATCCAATCCTTGTGAAAGAGAAATCATTTCAAAACGATCCCAATTGTGCTGTAACATTAGTTATACCATTAGTGATTCATTTTATTTTTGTTTCCTCACTTCTTTTGTTTAAAATCAGATTTTATCTCTAATTTTATTTTTTAGATTTTTGATACTTTACGTTGGCATATTGAGCACTTTACTATCAAACATTCAATTGATGCATTGCCCTATTGGAAAATTGAAGTTTCATATTATAATCATAAGCATCAAAAGCTATTAATATTTCAATTTCAATCAATGCTAATGTTTCATCGAAAGCTTTTATCTTCTCAAAGGCAATGTCAACAAGAGAATTTATTTTTACAATTTGGCCAGCAATCCAATTTAATTAATAATATTCCATTATATCTAACAGATTTCCATCCATTTTTCATTATCATTTGAAAAATATTTGGAAATTTTTCCTTTAAGAAAGATTGTTAATAGTTTAACATTTGTACATAACACTAACAATTGTTTTCAGGCCTTTGAATGTAAAAGCTCATATCCACAATCTGGCTTGTTATTTCCTCTTTTGAACCTTTCCCAATTATTAATAGAAACCCATCCAAATTTCTATGATCCAATTGGTATTCAATTGGAAAGGAAATTTCAAGAGAAGGAGATTTTAATTAAGTTGCTAACAATAACTGTAAATTCTACTTACAGATTTAATTTTCTTAGTTCAATTAGATTTGTATTACTAACATTTGAACTGTACATATATGTGGGAATAAAAATGAGAGAATGGTTACATTGGAAATATGTCTATACCTAGTCATTTTCATGTATATGGTTAGAATAGAAGTAGAATTAATTTAGTTAGTTTGTTTTATGTAGTTAATTTATTTTTAATAGTTCTGTAGATAAAAATAAAGTAAGCAATCAACTCTTCTAATACAGGTTCAGTGAAAGATTTTCTCCTCATTAGAAACTTTTTAATTCTTGCTTCCCATTTTTTAAATCAAATTTTTTTGCAGCAATACCTCTACTCTGCCTATTTTGAATAATGTCTTGATAGAATTTAATTGAGTATGCACCTGGCACACATTTAAATCTGTGTTGATATTCTTTCGCAATTAGTGGCTTTATACCATTTGGGTCTTTAGTTTATTATCTGATGCTGCAATACACATCATATTTATTTGCTAAAGGCATTATTGAACAGTCACTATTACAATACAAATTCTTCTCAAGTTATTCGGAATAAGCAGAGGTAATAAATTGTTGTTCCAATTCAAAAGGGAATCCTATTTTCATATTTATTTCTGATGAATTTTATGAATTTTAGATTTCCTGAACATGAATAAACAGATTTTATTTAGGGTGATTGCACATTCTGATTTAAAGTAAATAATGAGATGATTTTGAACAAATTCGGAATTTTGATAAATCAAAGGAAGAATTTGAAGATTCATGAGGTAAAATTTACAGATAATTTCCTTCCAGGTACGTATTTACAAGTTCATTTTCATCTATTATTAGTTTCTCTTTTTCTTAGTTTATTTTTGTTCTGTTTCATTTGCAAGTTTTCATTTGTTCTCAAAACTTGAAGTAAGCAGCAAACCCATTTCAAATTTACAAAAGGTTTTATTTGTGATTCATTAGAATTTGAGCATTGCTTAACTTTGCTTTCATTCATTAGAAAACCCAATTGAAATTTAAAACAGTATCGCAAGATTCATGTCTGAAAAGTTTCAACTTGATTTACATATTCCTGATACTACAGTGAATATATATTCCCAATATTCCCATCCCACTCATCTTTGTCAATTTTTCATTCTGATATCACATCATCCATATCACAACCATTTTTATCGTAATATTTCATCGGAAGTAGCTCTTAGCATTTTCTAATAACAAATTGCTGATGCAAAACCTCCGATGTGTTACCTCACTCATTCTCTCATAAAATGCCATATCACATTTCGCATATCAGAGGTTTTCAGTTGAATATACTTCCATTATCTTGAATTACCAATCTCCCGTAATCGACTTTACCAATATTGTGATGTACACATAATTCTAGACTCGATATGAAAGTTAAATCAAGTTCATAAAAATATTGCATCCATTCAATCGCAATAATGGTAGGGGCATAAGCTTAAAAGTACCGATGTCCTGGATCCGATATACTGTTAAAATCTCATAATAAATCCATCGGGTCCATTCTTCATCACATATCGATGTATCAAGAATATTAAATCGTGTACTTAAGATCGCCGATCACCGATTAGCCACATCATCCATCGCATTGCTGCTATCACAAGAATCATATTGGCATTTCCAACATGACTATTTTCCAATATTCCGATATGCCGATATCACAATCACTTCATCGCATCTTTCTTTATGGTCATACAACTATTCTGAATTTGTGATGCACGATGTGCGATGTGTGAAGTACAAATCATGAGGTGCAGTGTGTGATGTACAATTTGCGATATGACTGTCCCTGATCCTCAATATAACATTTCTTCAATGGTGTGATTGCTCCATCTCAGTGCACATATTCTCTTCGCATGTTCTCATATTGGCAATTTTCCATTGCAACCTCTGATGCGATAGACTCCAACGCATATCTCAATGCCATTAACATTTAATTAATATATGGCATATCAACAAAGGTGAAATGTTTGCAAATTGAACTTTAAGCATGGTGAAGAAACATGCAATATGATTTATCTGATACGACATTGTGTTATTTTAAAAGCGACCTTGGGTAACCACTATGGTAAGAAATCAGTTGATGACCAATTTGCAGCATATTTAAATCATTTCGATTCCTCATATATTTCAGTTTTAAATATATAATTCCATAATTTAATAAGAAATTCAAGACCTCTCTATTTTTACAGTTGAATTTCATTATCTTGGATTTGGTCTTAATTCTGAACAATTTATGAAATAATGGAGTTTATATGAAACTTATAATATTTTGAGAACATTCAACATTACAAAACAAAGATATAAATTTAGAGGGAACCCTCGAAGGGGCTCTGCAATGGCGCACTAAGGAACTAGGGTTCCTGTCAAAACCACCTACGGCAAACAGCTTGAACCTGTAGCCTTTCAAGCTCAGACAAAAACATTGTCAGGACTGGCACTGTAGTTCTGAGCGCAAGGCATAATGAATAGTCCAATGGGGGAGGCATCAACGCCTCCCCCCAAAAATAATACTACGGAAAACCCAACAGAGAGCGGAACAAAGAATCTAGAGAAGTCTGAGGCACGGCCTGCGCAGCAAACACAGAAGAATGAACAAGAAAATCTGGTACAAGAGACAGAGGATAAACAAGCAACATCAGGTCAAACGAAGAAAGCTTCATCGCTAACATGCAAATCCATTGCTACAGAAAGGCCCAAGATTGAACTGCCTAGCCATAGAATCAATGCGCAAATACAATATATGAAAGATCACGCACTGATCGACAAATTTATAGGTTTCTGGCCGACTGAAAAAGCCTTGCAAGGCTGGATAATTTCGAAGTGGAAGCCCAAAGGTCATGTAACTCTACAGCTGGGCCCTAAAGGCTTCTTCACAACTACTTTCAACTGCCTTGAAGATAGAAACAGGGTACTAGACAGAGGACCCTACTTCTTCAATGCAGCAGGCCTTTATCTATGAGGCTGGGTAGAATGATTTAACCCTGAGAAAGAAGACTTCAGTTGGGCACCAGTCTGGATCTGCATGTACTCACTTCCACTAGAATACTGGGAAGAGGATTCTCTAAAATCCACCGGCAATGGCTTAGGCGAGTTCATTAAGGTTGCGAAGGAAATTAAGCTTCAAAGATACACTTCATATGCACGGATTTGCGTCTACATGAAGTTGGGCCATGCGCTACCGGACACGGTAAGTCTACTGCACGATGACTTTGAATGGATTTAGCCCCTTGATTATGAACATGTACCCTTCCGTTGCAGGAGATGCCATGCTCACGGTCACCTCTTTTGTGACTGTCCCCTAAACATTCCGCCTAGAAACATAGAATATGGAAACAAATTTGATTATGATGGATTCACCAAGGTATCCGGTCGGAAAATGCATACTAAAAAACCCCCCTCAGCACCCAAAAACGTTGTGCTAGCCTCTGATTTTCCCTCCTCAAGCAACAACTTTGATATCTTGACAAATCTGGAACAACCTGAATCATATACGCCCATGCCAGCAAAGACAAGCACAGATCCACACAATCATACATCCACCACTCCTACCCACTCCAAAACCAATCATCCTTCGAATATCATCTCCTCTGAAAAGCCTGCCTCAGATCTGCAAAACAACACCAACCCTATTCAGCACAACGTACTATGGTTCGAAAAGATAATGGAAATTGATGATACTTAGGCAGAACCTACTCAGTCTCTCACCCGTCAAGAAGAAGGCAATCAACAAAGCTCAATGGAAGAAGAACCAGAAAGCTTTGGTCTCAGGGAAATAGACATTTTCAGTCTTAAGCGAGCTTGCAAAAGGAAGGAGTTCGACACAATACCGGAAAGACAATTGGAGAATTTGGAAGTAGTGATCACACAAATGCATCAGCATAACACTCTGGGCATACAACAAGGAGGCTGATGGGATGGAAAACATATCATCAAAGAGGGGAAGAAAAGAGGCAGGAAGACAGACTTACAACACACCATTTTAATTGGGGAAATGCTCGTGGAATCGGGTCGATGCTCTAAGTTGACCAAATATTATTGGTCCCTACCTACCAGTCAACCATGAAGCTAATATCATGGAATGTAAGAGGAATTAATGGTCCTGGGAAGTATAGAATGATGCAGAACATGATTCAGAAAGAAGAACCATACATTATATTCATGCAAGAAACAAAATGTAGTTCCAGTACTTTAAAATCCATACTTTCCAAAACCTGGGCAGGATGTCAAACAGTACAGTTGATGCAACAAGTGCCTCGGGAGGGTTAGCCATAGCTTGGAATTCTCAGCAGGTTTCCTTAACAAATTTCTATGCCTTGCATCACTTCATACATGCAATGTTCCACCTGATCGGCACCAACATATATGGGCATTTAACCAATGTTTACTTTCCACAGGAAAGTACACAAAAACTTAAGCTTTTAGAAACATTGGAAATTCTCAGTGCTACAAGAACTCATCCACTCCAGTTAACAGGTGGTGACTTCAATATGATCACATGGCTGGAGGAAAAATCGGGGGGTAGAAGAAAACTGGAAAAAGAAAGCAATGACTTCAAAGTCTATATTCAACAAAATAGACTAACAGATTTACCTTTTGACAACAACATCTTTACCTGGAACAACAAAAGATCTAGCACTCAGAAAATCGCATCCAGGTTGGACAGATTTCTAATTTCAGACAACTTCATCAATCTTGGTGGTGACATATGTGCTTCAAGCTTACCCCTAGTTGGATCGGATCATTGGCCCATCTCTTTGCAATAGAAAAATCCAGGAAACTCAAGCAGAAAACCCTTCAAGTTTGAAGCTTTTTGGTTCACCCACCCTGAGTTCAATACAGTAGTCAAAACAGCATGGGAAAGTTTCATACCCAATGGAGGCTCTCTCATGTACCAATTCCAACAAAGATTGAAGCATATCAAAAAACAAATCAAAATCTGGAACTATACAATCTTTGGCAACATTTTTCAAGAGAAAAAAGCGCTTGAGCAAAGCATGGAAGAGCTACAGCAAATGATCATCCTAGAAGGTAGAATAGAGGGGCATGCCACACAAGAACAAATACTGATAACACAACTAGATGAAAGAGGCAAACAAGAGGAAATGCTATGGAGACAAAAGTCAAGAATCAGATGGTTGAAAGAAGGGGAACAAAATACCAAGTTTTTTCACCGTACAACCATACAAAGAAGAATGAACAACACAATCTCTCACATTCGAAATTCACAGGGTGACAAAATGGAGAAACAGGAAGATATAGAGGAAGAGCTCACAAATCACTTCAAAACCATTCATCAAGAGCAGCCCACAGATAGAAAGCAAGCAATCAATGAAATACTCAAGCACATTCCTAAACTCATGATGGAGGAGCATAATCAACTTTTGTTAAGACCAATCACCACCTTGGAGGTTGAAGAGGCTTCAAAACAACTGAAGGCTGGGAAAGCACCAGGTCCTGATGGCTTCACATCCAACTTTTACCACCACTTCTAGGATTTAATCAAAGTAGATGTCTGGAATGTGGTAGAAGAAACTAGAGCCATGCATTGGTTAGTCCCTTCGCTCAATGCAACCTTCATTTATTCCTAAAGTCGCTCAACCAAGCACTTCAGAGAAGTTCATGCCTATTGCCCTCTGTAATGTTATCTATAAGATCATCTCGAAAGTCATAGCCAATCACCTCAAATTTCTCCTCCCTCTTCTCATCTCCCTAGAGCAATCTGGGTATGTCGAAGGTTTCCAAATTATGGATGGCATTATTCTTACTCATGAAACCATCCACTCTCTCAAAAAAAGCAAACAGGCCGGAATGCTGCTGAAAATCGACCTTTCCAAATCCTTTGATAAGCTCAGCTAGACATACATAAAGAGCGCGCTAACAGCCTTTGGATTCATCCCGACCTAGGTAAGGTGGATAATGACCCTTGTTTCCTCTCCTCTATGTTATGTTCTTGTTAATGGTATCCCCTCTAAACCGTATCACCTGTTAAGGAGAATTCGTCAAGGGGACCCTCTGTCCCCATTTCTTTTCATCATTATTGCTGAGGCTCTTGGCTATCTCATAAAGCATTCTAATCGTTCTCATGATCTTAGAGGTCTCTCTGTCCATGGCTCCACCGCTATTACACATCAGCAATTCGTTGATGACAATATGCTCTTTGGTCACCCCTCTGTTAATGAAGCCAGAACCTTCAAATTTCTTCTTGACACATTCTCAGCAGCTTCCGGCACAACCATAAATAACACCAAATCTCAAATTGTTTTCTTCAACACCCCTATTACCACCCAAAGAATCATTGCTTGAATCATCGGATTCCCTCAAGCCAAGCTTCCTTCTCAGTATTTAGGAGCACCACTCATAGATGCCTCCTTAAAGCATGCTTCCTAGCATCAACTCTTGGAGAAAATGGACAGTCGGTTCCAGTCTTGGACTCATAGGACTCTCAACATGGCAAGTAGATTAGTCTTGACTAAAGCAGTCCTACAATCTATGCCCCTCTATTTGTTCTCAGTACTTGCTGCACCAAAATGGGTACTAAAGAGAATTAGGAATCTGCAACGCAATTTCTTATGGGGTTCTACCAGACAAAACAAAAAATGGGCCTTGGTCAAATGGGAAAAGGTTTGCAAGCCTAAAAAGTAGGGGGGTCTCGGCTTGCGCGATCCACAACACAACAATATCTTGATGGGAGCCAGAATTTGGTGGCAATGGGTCTATGGTCCACAGAAGCCATGGGCGCAATTATGGATAACAAAGTACGCCAACAACCGACCGCAACAAGAACTAATAAGGATAACTACCATGCCCAAAGGATCTTTAATTTGGAACGCGGCCAAGCAACACAAAGACATCATCAATCAACATAGCTTCTGGGAGATAAGGGATGGGAGAACAACATGTTTTTGGACGGATTCCTGGCAACAAAGACCCAAAATTGCAGTACTCATACCGGGCACAAATCATAATAGGAATGAAATTAATCAGGAGAACACGGTAGCACATTACTGGAATCCTAGCAATACACAGGGACTCAGGCAATGGAAATCGGTGGACCAAATAGTACAGCAAGAAGTGGAAGCTTACAGTAGGGAGATACACAAAGAGCTTACCAACAGGAAAATAAAAGTTAATACAGGCAGCGATGTTCTAAGATGGGGTTATACACCGAGAGGAAGATACACCACCAAAGAAGCTTACCAGATAATGTCTAACTCTCAGGATCCAATTGATCCTACCTGGAATCGTATATGGACAACTGGGATCTGGCCCAAAGTCTCCACCTTCATCTGGTTGTTGTATCATCGGAGAATTCTCACATGGGACAACTTAATCAAAAGAGGATTTCATGGTCCTTCTTATTGCCCCAACTGCCAAAACAATGAAGAAACCATTCAACACCTCATGGACTCCTACCACATGGCCAACCAGCTCTGGGAAAAACTCACTTTTAGATGCCAGAGACCCTGCAGACTTCTTGGGGATATTAGAAGCACTATCAGCAATTGGATTCCAGAGCCATACAATAGTAAAATTCTCAACAAGTTGTGGACCATATTGCCAGGTCTCCTTCTTTGGAAAATCTGGAAGGAAAGAAATAAACGAATTTTCAAAAATAAAAGAACCTCCTTAGAAATCATATGGAATAACCTATGTCAAAATATCAAAGAAACTCTTGCTTTCATCAATGGACGACTGAGGACTTTCCGACACAGCCACAAGAACTAAGCATATGGGATAATTGGAATATACATCTCCCGCAAGCTCAATAGAACTCCAATAGACCTCATAATGCAACTAGGCCGCCCTCGCATTGGATTCACCCCCCAAAGAGAGTGATCAAGCTTAATTTTGATGGTGCTTCCAAGGGAAACCCAGGCAAAGCAGGATTCAGAGGCATATTTAGGAATGATGAGGGCCAACCCCTGCTACTGTACTTTGGATCCATAGGATGGGACATGAACAACTCGGCAGAACTGGAAGGACTATGGCAAGGTATGCAGCTAGCTAATCAACACAATTTTTATCCCATACTTATAGAAGGAGACACTCAAATCCTTCTCAACATGGCCACATTAATCCAACAAGGAAGTGCGGCTTTGCAAGTTGCCCACAGCTGGAGATTATTGGCAAGGCTTGAAACTTTAGAGACATGGATAAGAAATAGGAGAGCAATAACTTTTATTCATGTTAAAAGGGACAGTAACAAAATTGCTGATCTCCTAGCAAACATTGGAGTTGATCAAGACCAAATCCTACATTACGGCCCTATCAACATCATCGGTGATCACAATCAACTACAAATTTCCACTGACCTAGTGCACAAGGAAGCTCAACCCCCGGATGCGGGTGGTAATTAACACAATTAAGATTATGATACGGGGCGATGGTGGAAGTGATGACCACTTGGCCCCTTGTGACCATTCCAAGGCCAGCTTGATTGCTCTTCACAGCACCTCGCAGGTGGCATTTAATGCCTGCTCTGGCCGAGGCGAATTCATCAACTGCATAACCATGGAACTGACGATTCAACCGACCATTCTCCCCCTATTGCATTGTGCCTTCCCTCCGCAAGTGGAAACACTGACTGAGAGAACCACTACAGGCCGCAGATGCTGGCTTGTTTTCTGTCTGGACCTAGGTAATGGCTTCCACCATTCCCATACTCACTTCTACTCTTTGGCTCTGCACTCTGGCTTCCTCAATTCGCCCCATCACTCTGTAAATTCCGCTTAGCATTCCTATGTTATCTCTTCATCCACCCCCTCGGACTCTGCTATAGCGCCTACCTCCAACATGGTGCGCCACCACATGCACAGTCGTCGTAGTGACACGCGAGGCGGTAACTCCCACTCGTATGCTTCTCACAGATATAATTCGGCCTCTCCTGCATCTTCCGCTGAAAATCCCGGCCAATTCCGAGCTGCTGGTCACTATCCAAATACCAGAAATGGCAGAGCAAGAGCCTTCCTCCTCTACTCTAGATGTGATGAGGCAGCCATGCGCACTGCCACCTTCCCTCTGCCTCAGCATCATGTCCCCCATACCACGCAGTTCAGGTTCAGGAGCGACATGAATCACCCGGTCATTGTTGCCATCGTCTCCATCTGCATTTCTGAAGAGCTTAAGCCGCAAACGCCCCTGACTACTTCCCTGGAGGAAATGAACAGAGCTGGTCCTAACCGGCACAGAGATGACCCTGACGAGCTAAATGGTAATGGAGGTTGGCATAGAAGACAAGGAAAATCCATTGTTGGCTGTTCGCATGAAGCTTTAGGAGCTCCTTGTGACACGCGGGCCGTCAACAGCAGTCTGGAGAATGCGTCACGCCCTTAGGATACCGATGGCAGCAAGGAGGGAGAGCGTCAGGCTGAGGAAGACCGACAAGCGGACAACCCGGATGACTGGGCATGTCCTATCATGGAGGAGCCTGCTCCGGATGACCGGGCGCCGCGCGTCACTCCCGACAGGTGGCAGTTCACTTAGTTTTGGTTCTTGTTCTATTTTTGCTTACGTGTCATTATGACTTTGTGCTAGCTAGGCAGTCCAGTCCAAACTTTTTGTGGTTTTTCTTTTTGGGTGGTTTTACCTTGTATTCATGATGCTTTACTGTTAGCTGATAGGATGGCATGTTCAGGAACTTCTGAATCAAACTTTTGGATGTATAATGGACTGGTTTCCCCTATGTAGGGGCAGTCTCAGACTTTTCCATGGTTGAATGTTAATTCGGGCCGGTACCTTGCACGGCCAGGCTACTATGTAACCTTTTTTTTTATTATATCAATAGATTAACCTCATTTAGAAAAAAAATATTTTGAGAACATTCATTACTGCAAATTCTCATTCTCATTTTTGATGCATTGGTTTTAATTTCAATTCCCTTGAACACAAAGCATTCCCTTTTTACATTTTACTGCATGCTTTAGTTTAAATAAAATAAATAATGATTTTGGGTTATAGGATTTTGGTTAGTTTGACTTCTTCATATTTTTAATGTTAATTGAAAGAAGAAGTCAACTAGTTTGGAGAAACTGACACCTTTTAGGTAAGATCAAATGCAATCATCCAATGGTAAGATTCATGTACCCACTTTCGTTAATTTTCATTTCGTTACTTTAGATTCGTTTTTGTTTTTAAATTATGCTGATATAAAAATTTTGTTTTGCAGCTCTTCATAAAAGCTTCCAATCCTCTGCGAGATCATATTTTCAAAGTTCTATACTTTTCACCTGGTTTCATTTCAAGAAGCAGTGATAATATTCATTGAAACAACTATGCTAGGAAGTTTCTGAACCTTTAATATGTTTCTTTAAGCATTTTTTTTTTTATAAAATGATTAAGATGATGCTTTGAAACAAGAAGATTGACATGAGACAGAAATTTGTCAATGTGGCTGAATTTTATCATCACTGCTATCTAAAGCCTGAAACATTTACAACCCTACAAGGTATAATCTTTTTGAATCTTAACATAAGAATGAATGATTATATGATTATTTTCTTTTACTTCATATTGTTGAGACATTGGTATTACCATTCTTGTTAGAGTTTGTATTTCAAAACTTGGATTTTCCTTTCACTTTTCAAATTTCTTCATTTTTATTTTTGTTTGCTGATTTCTTTTCTCACTTTGGCTTAAGAATTCTTTTCCTTTGGTTTTCAGTTTTGATTTTGGTGACTTTGCCATGATTTATATGGAAGGCCTTCTTGTTACCTAACAATGGTCGGCATACATAGGAAAAAATTGTTAACAGTCTACTATTAGCTTTTTCTTTAAATCTCTTAATAAAATTTGTTTTTCTTATTATAAAGGTAGACATACTTAAGGAAGAGATTACAAAACAAGAGAAGTTGACAAAGTATCATAAAATTTGATAAATTCTTTTTTTATCAAAATTGTAATCATTTTGAGATTTCAATACTTTATTAAGATCTTTCAAACTTCTATTATCAGTCAAGAAAAGTTATTTTTAACCAATTAAAGACACTTTATAGCAAAACACCTTTAACTCTGAAATTGTCATTCTTAACTCTTAAGGAGTCAATGATTCTCCTTGTCCCAAAGAGTCTTATTTTTCTAGAGTGTAATCCAGAAATATACTTAAACTTAAAAGATAAGAGGTATCATCATGAGCCTGCTTACCATGATCATAGGGGAAAAATAGGCTGACATTACCAACACTACTAAACAAATCAGGGTAATGGCTTATGATTGCAAACAATTATAAGACAAGGGGTCTCATCATGAGTCAGCTTGTTCAGTCCAATTATAACCAGTGAATGACAGCCAAACTAGGACAATGGCTTTTAAGAACTAAAAAATAAAAAAATAAAAAATAAACATATATAAACAGATTTATCTCTAGGTCAATAATTCTTAAAGAGATGGGATTCTAAATCATTGATGATTAAAAGGTAAGCGTGTCGAGACTATAGATGTTTTCTGGCAACAGTGGCTCTACCTGTGACAAATGAGTATATTTTAAAAGCTAAGCTGTAAAGTGACCCCTTCTTTATCTCTACAACTAATTAAGGATTGGTATAGAGTTTTGAAATATTTTAATTTATGAGGAATTTTAAGAAAAATCACAGTTAGATGATTCTTGCTTTTATTCAGACTAATGAACCTAGTCAAACATACCAAAAAATAATATTTTCTTTAATTATTTTTATTTTAATTTTAGGAAAATCTCATTCATATCAAACAGAGATAACTGGTTCTTCTCCAGTGTGTCACCATTGTTGTGGTAAAACACAATCCCTCCACTTTTGACTTGTTCACCTCAAATAATGGGAACCCTTTCTATGAAATTTTTGGCTAAACGTCTTTTAGGATTTTTATTAAGTTGATTATCCTACGATTTTGTTAATTTTTCATTTTCTTTAGATTCTTGTTTTGATTTCTTTGTTAAAATCAATTTTTTATAAGCTTCCCATTGATACTTGTTTCGCCTCATTTGGTCAACTGGTTTGTAAATGGCACTCCATTGAAGTCTAATCAATTATGTCCCCTGGGTTAAAAAATGCATAAAATGTACAATATTCCATTTTTGTAATTAAATTAGTTCAATAATGCATTTATTTTAAATATTAACCCCTCCTTAGTTATTACTAACTTTTTTTATTTTTGCTTATACAACGAAATCATGAAGCAACGAGATTTTAGTAATTTACTCCAATATTTCAAAATAAACTACTAATCTCGAAAAATCAAAATTTCAAAGTGGCTGTAGTTTATTTATATTTTTTATTTTTATTTTCAAAGTGGCTGTAGTTTAGATAAATTCATAACTTAACTAAACATCATTATTTTAAAAACCCAAAAAATAAGAAAATAAAATTATATAACAAAAAATATAAATAATAATTTTTTATACGATTGGCAGATCGCATCGGGAGTCCTCAATTGATACGACCCTCACTTAACCCTTCATACAATGCAATAAAATCTCATACCGCAAAACATATTTCTCGCATAATTCTTATCTCTTATTTCTTAAACGAACACTTGAACAAAAAGAAACATGCGATGAGGCCGATGCGAGAGAGATTTTTAACTTTGGTTTTATTAGCTTTTGGTTTATGCTTCATCCATTTTGAAATATATACGTACATGTTAAAAGTTAATATAACTAATGAATATTAATAATATAATATTTATTAAATTATTTTAATATAATTAAAATTTATTAATATTTAATATATAATTAATTTAATTTAATTAAAATAATGTGTTATATATATATATATATATATATATATAATATTATATTATATATATTAATTAGTTTAATGAAATTAAAAATCATTATTAGTTAGGTTAATAAGAAATTTATTAAATAATTAGTTAGTTTATGATTAACCATTAAATTAGTATTAATTATTAGATAATTAGAATTCTAATTTAGGATTAAATTTTTAATTAAAAATTCTGATTTTTAGCTCAGCAACGAAAATTCTAGAATTGTGTCAGATTTGACTCATCAACTTTGGAAGCTCATAGATTGAGTTATACTTGGCCAAATGAGACCCAGGATGACTCATTGGAAAGATAAAATCAAAGAGAACATTTCCGAGGAGGTTTCACTAATAGATTTAGTCATTTATTTGGTCAAAAATCAGGCAAAAGATCAAGCTCCGAATTTTGAGAACAAAATCAATTTTCTGAGTTTTATTTTCTTCATTTTCATTTGCCCAAGCCTCTTCTAATTGCAGATTTGTTCATCAATAATATCCTTGGCCAATTAAACCATCCCAAGCATCAACAGAGAGCGTATATTTTATTTTCAATTATTTATTTAAATAGAATTTGATTGGATTTATTTTAATGCCAGAAATGGTATTTTGATTTTATTGTTGCATCTTAATTTATTTTGATTTCTTTTTGCAGGAAAAGAGTAGAAGAGATATGGAGAAAAAGATCTCAATCAATGAGAATACTTCAGCAATTAAAGATGGGAATTTTGAGCAAATAAAATTGGTTGGATAGATTTTTCTTCAAAAAACTTTCCTCTCAAAAAAATATCTTTGGAAATATTATAAATAGCAGAATGCATAATGTAATAGGGGTGGCTCTCCCCTGCAATTCTTGAATTCTAAAAGCACTTTTGTAATATGGAATTAGAGTTGTAGGTGGGAGAGTGGAATCTCAGATCTAGGGATTATTGAGGTTTTTTTTCTACATTCTGGGTTATGTATAATAAACAGAGTTTGCACTATTATAGTTCTGATTTTGAAAGCAGAAGCTCAGACATTGTAAAGGACTATTAGAAATCGGAGCTGGAGAAATGGATTCAATAAATTGGTATTTTGAATAATATTATTTTAAATGCTGGTTTTATTTTATGATAACAGAATCGTGTCAATTTACTTACATATTTGTGCACTTTTGTCGATATGGTTAATTTGTCTCTATTTTATGTTATTATTTATCTCTGCTTTTATGGGCTGAATTCTGATTTCTGAGTAACTATTTACTCAGAAATCTATCTTATAAAACTGATTTGTTCAATAGTGATATGTTGAGAACTTCTTCCGCATATTATTGTTGAATAAATCAAGTTACTAATTAAATGATCAATATCATTTTGTGAACTTCTTCCTGAGTATTGTTGATTGATTATTTTAGTTAAGAGGTCACAATAGGATGTGTTTTGGTATCCATAATGTCAGTTAATTTAATTACTTCATTAACTTGACATTCATTATAAGCAAGATATATTTAAATCCCAATATTTTAAATATTCTTGTTCTTGGTTGGGTTAGATCTATATCTGCCTAATTAAGATAGGATTAAGATAGTTCTTTTTGCTTGCATCTTAGAATAAGTTTGCATTTAGATTAATTTCTACACTCTTTTAAGTCTTCTTCCCAAAGAGGAAAACTTTAGTAGTGGATTCGCTGAGCCCTAAATCAGCTTCAGGATCACTTTCTTGCCTGATCAGTAAGAGGGTTGATCTGATGTCTCTTCTCCATTGGTGAATGAAAGTCATATTTTAAAGCCATTAGAGATTGAGAGAAGGTAATCGGACCTAGCTGAACCAGTTGAAACCACCATCCAAACGGAAAAGGTGCTTCTTTAAGGTCTGGATTGAGTGGTAATCCCGCATGTTGTTGCAGTGAGTTTCGAGGCTTCAACAGGTTCTTGATTTATTTTTTGGCTCGAGTAAGTTTTATTATATGGAATTGAATTTCAATATCTTCTTTCTTAATTTATATGTCATTATACTAATTTAATTAATTATTTCTTTTGTGCTTGATAATTAGGTACAACACTAGCATGTTGCCTACAAAAAGGAAGAAATTGCATTGCCATTGAAAAAGATCCAATACAGTGCAATTTTATTCAGCAAAGAATTAAGGATCTTCAATTTCTTCCAAATTCAATGCAAGAAATTGAGTTGAAGAAAGGGGATTTTAATGAATCACGTGTGACAAAAAAGGAAAGGGAACCTCAACCACCATTACATGGAATGATTGGAAAGGCATACATAGGGAGATTCGCAGACATTAAAGATCCATTAGAAGAGGAAAATGAGCAAAATGAAGCAAAAAATATTGTGGAAGAAGATAATGATGAAACTCTATAGGATGAAGAGTTTAGATTACGTGATATTGTTGATTAAATTTAAGTTATGCTCGGAAATCAAGCTCATTTTTTATAACTATTAATTAGTTATACTTGTAATGTTTTGACTTTGATATTTTATGAGAAGAATAAGCATTCAATTAATGTTGTTATGTGTTCAATATTTGTATTATGTAATCTTCGCATTAATTTTTATTTTAATCATTACTTTTTGGAAAAAGTAGTGATTATTATTATATTTTTGGCATGAAATTCATAAAAAAACTATTATTTAACCATTTATTATTAAATTTTTCCTATAAAAATTGTGATTTTGACATTTCATTTGTAGCAAAAAATTATAAAAATGTGTAATTTTTTAGTTATATTTATGTTGAAAATGGTTATTTTTGTGTCAATTGTTAAAAATTATCTTTTTTTAGAGACAATTATTTGATGTGAATTGAAAAATTGATTAACGATATATAAATATGTTAAATATCAAAACTTTAAAATATCGACCTTCTTCTTTAAATATGCAAAACAATAAAAACCTCACTACAAAAGAAATTAAAAAATTAAAAAAAGGAATGAAGGAGAAGACCACTTCAAAAATTGTTAAATTTAGAAAATAATTATTTACATTTCATACATTAGGAAATTTAAAGTCAAAAATAGGTCTTTTAAAAAATGGGCCTGATGCAGAATCACCACTTTTTAAAATCGGCATGCAAATCACTAACATCCTAAAAAGTAATGTACATAAAAAAAATTAAAGTGCCAAAAATGATGCTTAAAAAAAATATGTGTATTCTGCATCGCCACTTTGTTTGAATGCTCTCTCTCTCTCTCTCTCTCTCTCTCTCTCTCTCTCTCTCTTCTCTCTATATATATATATATTATATATATATATATTATATTTAGCAGAAAAAGGCATGACTTTTATTCACGAGGAAAAAAATTACATTATGTAGAAATACATTCTGACATCTATTTTGCGTCTCAACCTCATAAAACAGGAAATAATGAGAGACAGTGTCACAAAAAAGCCTTAACAAAAACCAGAAAAATGGAGCAAAATAATAGTTGTTTTATTCTCAACATTAATGTTCAATTGATTACAAGTATGACATCCGTAATTTAGTGTTGTGAAAAAGAGGTCAAGACAAGTACCTGTTATATTTTCAGCATTGCTTACCATCTGAAATATTACAAGCAGAAGATACAATTTTCAATATAGAGCTTAGAGAGTGCAATTTTATATTCTACCACCAATTAGGAAGCAAAATAAACAATTTGCAAAATTATATAATAGAGGGTACCTCCCATAGTTGTAATAACAAAATAAAAAGTAGTATGTCGTTATCAATGTAGCATGTCTTGTTCTTCTTTAAATGACCTATGGTAGAACTCAAAATGTCCATCATTGGAAGATTCTAATATTAGCCATTGCATTGAAATCATTTAATGAATTCCTTGCTTAGATAGAGTGTTTGCCACCATATTTCGCTCCCTCTATAGATGACAAACAATCATGGAGTAAAAGTGTCCAATATTCAAAAAATATCCTTAAGAAAAGGGATAAGAACAATATCATGACAAATTTGAGCTTTCGTAGCCCAATTTATCCCCAACATAAAATCCATAAAGACCTGTAGCACTTTGACCTATTTTTCCCTTACAAATAATAGGAAAGGTTCAATGCCATAAGAATGAAAATGTTATTTTTTCCTAGAAGAAGCCCCATCTTTATTTTGTAGAAGCGGATTTAAGAAATATAAAGGAATACTCCCTCACAACATTGCTGATTGATGTATTGAGATGCCCCATCAACAAAATCCCATAGTTTGAAATTGTCTACTAATTCAGGGGTTATAACTATTATAGATTGAATTCCTTTTTCTTGTGGGAAGAGAGATATAATTTTGATTCCTTGAGCAACAATGAATTTAAGGGAAGATACTTTATCATGAAAAATAAAAACATTTCTTACCAACCAATCCCCCCAACATATCAACAAAGGCATGAATTTTATTTGAACATTGTAAGGAACCAACAACCAATTACACCAAACTTCATCTAAAATTTTCCCTTTACACACATAATGCTATTGAAGTTGATCAGAGAAAAACTTTCAAATTTGGTTGACAAAAGGGAAAGGGAGAAATAGGTGGTGAGAAACCTCCTTTGCATTTTCATGTAGAGAATAATAGCCTAGTCCCTCAATCTTCCTCTTCTTCATAGTATCCCACGTAGGCACCTTATTTTACAAGATGCACCACATGAACAACTTGGCCTTGAGTGGGCATTGGACTTTCCAAATGCCTTTCCACCACTAGCATGGTTCCCTTTGATGATTATTCAAATTCAGTGACACGTACCCAATTTTAGGAGTATAAGCACCATGAGCAGCACGCTTCTATGCCAATTCATCTTCTCTTTCAGTAATCCTAATGTGAGATGACATAAGTGAAACAATATAAATTGACTAGTTATCTTAGTGCTCCTACCCCAACTTGACTTGGGATGCATTATTCTAGGCCTGACCCCAGATTATGGTGAGGACAAGATCAACAATCTAGTTTAGGTGATAGAGTCCATGAGTATGGACATGTTGAATGATGCCATTTGGATGTATATGATTGTTACCACTTCTTAGCCATGGATTTGATCCAATCCTTACATTGTTCCCTTTCCCTATCGACTGCTACCACTTCCTAGCCATGAATATGATCCAATACTTACATTGTTCCCTTTCCCTATCCTCTAGGATACCCCTTATCCTATTACATTGAAAGACTTGATAAAAACTTTCCAAATTACTAAACAAATGGCCCAGATTTAACTTCTTTTTGAAACCATTTGACCAGTGAGTTTAGGAGAGTATACTTCTGCATGACCATTGAAGTCCAAATATTTATAGAATTGACCACTCTCTAACCAAGCTTCACTACCAAGGCCTTTGAGAAGAGGAATATATTCTTCAAATCCCATCCACCAAGTAGCTTTGGAATGACCAGTCTTTCCCACCTTATAATCCAAGGGAGGAAATTTTTTTCCCTCATGCATGCACATAAGAATTTGAATCAAATTCTTCTCATTTTTCTCTAAAACATGTTTGGGTATTCAATATAGGTACATATAAGAAATGGGGATGGATTCTAGTACTGATTTAACTAGGATCAATATGTGTGCCCTGAAAAGGAACCTAACACTCCAAGTTTTTAATATTTTTCCAACTTTGAGATAAGCCAGTTCCAATCCTCTTTCTTTTAACAATTAAGATTGAGATGGAACCCAAAATATTTTAATCCATTATCTAAATAAATTATAATAAAGGAAAACATATTTCTATATGTATGGAGTTCTTTTGCTAAATTTTGAACTATGATTCAGGATTTCTTTCATTTATTTGCATCCCAGTGGAATTTTTGATTAATATAAAAATTTTATGGAGTATTTCTACATCCCCCAAATTACATTCTAAAATACCATCACATCGTCCACAAAGATAAAATGTGTGACCCTAAATATAGGAGTGATGCCAATGCCTTGGAACTCACCCCTATTTTTAGCATAAAAGCCAACATGACTCAGACCTTCTTCCACCAAAAGGAAAAGAAGGGCTGAGATAGGGAAACCCTACCTAAGCCTTCACTATGCATGAAAAAATGGGGAGGCAAAGCCATTTATGAGCATTGCAAAGGATACTATGGTTAGAAAACTCATAATCGAGTTTATAAAAAACACTTCAAAACCCACATGGGAAAGGAGTATTCCTATACACGTAGTTATCCCTAACATAGGATTTTGATATATAAATTTTTAGGATATCCCCTTTTGAATTTTGAGATTTCAAAGTGTGAATCCCCTCTTGAGCAACTTCTATGGCCGCATGAATTTTTATACCATCAAGAAATATAAATTTCTCATAGGATATTGAATTAGAGAGGATAGATTTGATATGTCTAGAGATGAATTTTTCTACTATCTTATAGATAAAATTACACAAAGAAATCAACCTAAACTCATCATACGAAATAGGACAACCAATATTTGGAATCAACACTATGAAGGTGGCATTAAAAGGGGCATGCATGTGCCATTACAAGAAATACTCATTAATGGATGATAAAATTATCCATTCCAAGAGTCTTATAGAACCCCCAAAAAAAATTCCACAGTCCATCCATTTGGGCCTAGACTCTTATATTTTTGAAATTTGTGCAAGACCCCCTGAAGTCCCTCTTCATTACCATCTCTATAGAGTTCCCTGCTATTTTCTTCATCTGCAAATCTTGGAAAGAACATAACTACCATAATTATATATGGAATTGTAGCTCTTATCTTGGCTTGGGAAAGAGACTTCAAATGGGTAATCCCAGATGGGCCAACTACTTGCAAGAAGAAACTAGATTGCCTTCAACATCAATTAGGCACAAAATGGTATTAGAAATATTCCTGCCTTTAGCATAGGTCTCGAAGAATTTTTTATTTTCATCCCCACATTCCAACCAAAGAGTGTGGTTTCTTGAATGCCATTCTGACTCCGTTTCCTCCAAAAGCAACTTTCCCCTACTTTCAAGACACAATAGTTCCTCTTTGGAGTTATTAGAGGTATAACATCCCCACCATGACACATAGAGTATATATAGGGATTCGTTAATGTCTTTAAGGTCCATCTCATCACTTTATTTCTTGTCCTGAGCCCATCTTAACAATGTTTTTTGACCTTTTGCATATTCATAGTGAACTAGATTGCATTCATGGAGCCTAGAGTGGGATTGTAGGGAAACCATGTGCCTTTAACAAAGAAAGTGTAACTTTCCTCATTTAGCCATTGTTGATTGAACTTGAAAGGACATTTCAACTTATTTAAAATTTCAACAACCTCCATCAATATAGGAAAATGATCAGATTCTCCACCACTTCCCACCCATTACAAGAAATGGAGAGACTTGTTTAAAAACCTTTCCAAGATCAAGAATATACCAATCCTTTTGGCAATTCAATCTTCTCCAATTTGCTTAATTCTCCAAGTAGCCTTAGTTTCACAGGATCTATGTCCACTATACCCTTCACTCTAAAAAGATTGAGGAATAAGTCAAACATATGATCAGGCCTATCTTTAGGCCCCCAAACTTCTGCAATACTCAATGAGAAGTTCAAATTATGCCCACGATAATTTTTTTCTTGTTTAGAAAAGTCATTTTTCTCAGAGATTCCAAAAAAATAGCACTATAATTGTAGGGTTCCATAGATGTTTAAGACCATACAAACCCTTTCTTGATCAACAAAGCAACATTCTAGACCCATGTTAGATTAAAAAGCCTTGGAATTTAAAATCATGATCAAACGAGGGTGCTAGCCAACTGCCAAACGCCCTGATCTCCTCGTAGTATCAATCCCTATAAAGTTCCATCTAGGAAGGAGATATTTTAGACATTTGATCACTCCAGAATAGAAAGCCAACATTTCTTGAAATAGAATTAGTTTAGGATGATTTTCGAGAACTAGTTGGTTAAGGGCGGGGTTTTTAAATGGGCTCATTAAACCCTTGAAATTAAATATATATAATTTAATTTATAAATAATAATTTTGTATGTGAATATATATATATATAATATATATATATATAATATATATGTAATATATATATATTATTAATAAAAAAAATGAAATTAGTGTTTTCGGAGAGTTTACTTATTATGATTATCAAAATATAAAGTAAATGCAAATACAAGGTTTAGTTATGTGCAAAATTTTTAATTAAAATAACTTACTACATCAATTAAAGTAATAGTTTAATGAAGTTCAAAATTTTTGTTAAAAAAGTATAAAGTAAATGCAAATACAAGGTTTAGTTATGTGCAATTTTTTAATTAAAATAACATATTAAATAAATTAAAGTAATATTTTAATGAAGTTAAAAAATTTTGTTAAAAAAAAATTATACCTTTAATTTTTAAGGTTTAATTAAAAGATTAAAAGTTTAATTTCTAAATAAAATTAAAGTAATAGTTTAACGAAGTTCAGATTTCTTTCTAAAAAGATTAAACCTTTAATTTTTTATGGTTTAATTAAAAAAATAAAAGTTTAATTTCTAAATAAAATTAAGGTTTGATTAAAAGATTAAAAGCTTATTTTTTAAATAAATATTTAGAAAATAAATTATATTACAACAAAAATATAACATTCATATCACAAAGCACAAATCTATGTATGTTACACGGAATGTGATTGCCCAACCCTCCAAACTCGTTAATTGCATTTTGCTACAAAACCCTAAAACATAGCTAAAACATATTTTGATATGATTGAAACACATTCGATGTAAATATTATATGGTTCTACAACTTTATATTTTTTGGAGTTTTTGTCTGGAATCCAAGGAAACAATTTTTTGTGAAATCGTGATTTTTTGTTGTTTAAAATTTTTTCTAATTACATATATGAATCTAGCATCCTAAAAAAAGTCTAGGGCACTTGGAGCTTACAATTCAAACTTGTGATCCCAACAAATCCCTTTGGATCTCGAGCAAATTCAACAGGAAAATATGCCTAGAGAAACTCCAAAACCTATAACAAGTAGGCTACGATTATTTCTACAACTTAAACACATTTCTTTCAACATTCTTACAACACTTTGCATGATGCATTTGAGTTCGTACAATGTGTTTGTTTTTTTTATTTTTGTTTTTTTCTTAATTTATTCTTATTTCTTTTTTAATATTTTTTTTAATTTTTTGTTTCAAGCTTTTTTTCTTGAATTTTTAAAATATTTTTTTTGCAATTTTTTTAATAAGCTATATAATATTGGGTTTATAATATTGCAATGTTACAAACATCACAATGTAACACACATTGTTGAAATGTGATAAGCATTGTTTCAATGTTACATTGTTGTATTGTGACAATTTTTTGAATGCCACTTGTGTTGCCGCTAATTTAGTGAGGTTCCATCAGATTTGGCAATGTTTGTAAGTTTAGTGGCTTTTCTACTTTTATCTAGTGGCTTGCTAAATTTAGCTCGCACCAAGTCATAGATCTCATTGAGACAATTCCAACGACATAAATGAAACCTCAATATGAATCCATATGACAAATTTATGCTCGTATGAAGTTTTGTGCAAACAACGAAAAATTTGCATTTGCCATATCCTCAATTTGTTGTTCCTCTTTTCCAAGAATATTCCAATCAACTTCCTCAATTAGATTATCTATCACAAGGATGGATGCCTCAGATGACCAAACCATCTGTTCTAAAGATTCCTCCTCAACAACAACAAGTACCTCATAATTTTTCTAATTATCAAATTTTTGAGGGAAAAGGGAAAAAACTATTTTTCAACTTATCTCTCTTCAGTTTTACTCAAATTTTGATTGATAGAACTTATTGGATGCATAATGTAATTCCTCATCCAAGGAGTATCCATGTTGCATACTTCAATGTTAGTGGTATATGAACAATATGTTATTCATATCCGAAATACATGTGGGACAATGCGCTGCATTTCTTTTATTAAAAACAAAAATAATTTCATACTTTTAATGGACTCTACTACACAAAAAATTTGAAATACATGAAAAACGTGATGTATTCTTTACATAAATAATTAGTTTTGGTTTTAAAATATCAATCAAGATTTTAAACTTAGATTAAGGTATTAAAAATTTGATCGAGATAAAATCTCCATCAAGGGTCCAAACATGCCATTTTCATGTGCCCATTTAACAAATTTAATTTTATAAATAAAAATTAAAAATATAATCGTCCACAAGGTCTTGGATAAATGGTGATTGTTAAGACATTCTTAGAGAGTTGAGCCTTGAGAGCCTATATATAGGTATAATTTTGATGTAATAAAAGAGAGAAAAATTATGGTGTAGGGGCAACCCTATCAATCTTTTTCTAGAATTCGTGGGGATTTTTGAAGTTATTGTAAGGAGGAATTCTGAAGTATGTCTTGGGCTATCAATGCTTCTTTCCATGTATCTATGAAGTAAATAGAAAATAGAAGACTAAGGGACCATCTACAAGATAATGATATGTTTCCACCATGGAAAGCTTGGCCATGGAAGCCATTCAGTGCAGACATCCATCAAAGACCATAAGAATTTCCTTATCATTTTACCTACATACAAAGGATTGTCTTTGAGAGGAGAAATTTTTCAAAGGTAACTAAAAAAATGATTGATGTACCACTAAAAGGAGTACATTTGTTATCTGGAAATGCGTTCTGTCGGTCTGCAGCTTTCGTGCTGTGACGGTTCTCCATCGCTAGTTCCATGGAAAATAGTGTTAGTTTTTGTATTAGCTAGGATTTCTAATTTATGTTAGAAAAGCCTTTGAAAGGGAAATAACAATAAACATCAATTAGAAAGACTTATAAATCACAAATAATATTTATCTTAAAAAACCCCACGTGGGGAAAAATTAACCATGAATCTTTGGTTAACATTTGGCCAAATTTGATAAAGCTATCGCGAAAGTGAACCTTATGCTATTCACTTTTAGAACCTTGCAACTAAGGATTCCAAACGTATTTATAAGATTTATTATGTGCAATAACTTGGGTCACTAATAACATGTGCAAAAAAACCATGATTGCAGACTAAGCTTCTTTGAATCATTATCAAGTCAAGTTTAATCTAAGATTCCCCCATTTAAACTTGACTTGGGGGAATTCTTCAGATCCAATCAAGAAAATTTGCATGCACTCCACTACCATTTTACTAGGGGTATGCATGCCTCACTAGGCTAACAAATCATCCATGAACAAAAGGTGGGAGATTGAATCTGAATCATAAATTTTCAGCCCTCCAAAAAGGTCCCTTGCCCGAGATTCAACCACCAGTCAACTAAACGTATTTGAAACAATAAAAAATAGTAGGGGTAATAGGGGAAACCATGGTGGATTCCTCTTGATGCATTTTGAATGCACACCATGATTCAATTGACAACATTAATATGAAAACCCAAATAAATAATAACAAATTGAATAAATGTCTAATTTACCTTGTCATAAGCTTTAGAAAAATCAAGCTTTATAATAGTTACTCTTAACTTATCCTTCTTAACTGAATGAAATATTTCTTGAGAAACAACTATAGCTTCATGTATGTTTCTACTATGAAGAAAATACAATTGTTCTTTTGAAATAGAAAAAACTAAGAAGTGGCTTAATTCTTCTTACTGTGATTTTGGATATTAATTTGTATACCAAGTTGCAACAAGAAAAAGGCTTGTAATTTGCAAAGGAGAAATCTTCCCGCAACTTTAAAATGAGGCAAAGAAAGGTCAAATTGAAGGAGGCAAATTTTTTTCCTAAAGATTGATATTCCCACACAACATTGATTAAATCTTCCTTTATTAATTCGTAGAAGCCCAAATAAAATTCCATTGGGAACCCATCAAGACTAGGACTCTTACCCCTTTACATTGAAGATAACAACACCCAAATTTCCTACTCGGATAATTCCATAGACAGGTAAGCATTCATATCCTCATTGGCAACTCGAGGAAATTTTTACGCAAGCCACATAACTTTTTGAATAGGGCACACTGGAGGGGCCAAAAAAAGGTTTTGGAAATATTTTTTGCCTTCCTTTGCTTTGTCCCAGAAGGAGACTATTGGTTTGCAAAAAGGGATCATAATGCTTTGGTTGGTATTGATTTTCTTTCATCCATTTACATAGTGATGGAATAACCTGCTATTGTTTTCCCTCAAAGACAACCATGATTTCTTGGCTTTTTAGTTACCATCTCTCCTCTTCTTTTAACAACAAAGCATGCCTTTATGGCTTTAGATATTTTATCAATTCTCACTGCTCGATAGATATGTAATTTGGTTCCATTAATAGGAAGATCTATTCTGTCCTATGCTCAACTTAAATCAATCTCATATTTTTTCGTCAGTGGAATCCCTTGGCCTATTCATGGGAATCTCTCTTGACAGAAGCTAGATTGGTTGTGAATTGCTCCATATAGTATGAGGATGTTGAGGCCCTAAGATGATGCCATATTCCTACCACCAACGAATGAGACTCTTCCTTTTCAAGCCAAGTGGAGAGAAAACATAATAGAATCCTTTTTGGAATTTCCCTAGCCAAGATCTATAATATAATTAGCTAATGATAAGAGACTCCTCCAGTCCCCACCATAGATTGGAATAAAAGCCCTAAATTCATAAAATTTTCTAAAATTAGAAATATGTATAGGTGTTTAGATACCTCCAACCCCTCCAAACGACCATTTGACCATGTTCAATTTGGTTGGATCCAAACCTAATAAGTGATTATTGATAATGAAATTAGAGAAAAAATGATGTGACAAGTCTAGACACAAACTAGATCCCCAAACATCCCACAATCCCAGAGTGAAATTAAGGTATCTACCAACAATGATGAATTGATCCTAAAAATCTCTTGCATCAGCCAGACCTTCCAAATACAGTTGCCAATCAGACTAAGGACCATATAAATTGAGTAAAAAAAAATGAATTTAACGGATATTTTAACAATAGTTACACCAATATTGCAGAAGGGAGAAAAGAAGCTGCTAGAGGTTTGCAATCCCTATGCCAACTAATTATTAACCTCCCCTGAAAAACCATTAGAGTCGTAGTGATAGTAATCCCAATCCTCTTGTAAGCTTTCCAAGATATTATGTGCTTTGGATCATGCACACATGGTCTCTTGAATCATAAGGGCATCAAGGTGATAAACATCTAACAATCGGTTAGAGGGAAATATTTTAAGGGATCCCCCCCCCCAAATCCTCACACATTAAAGGAGAGAATTGTCATGGAGAACCTTTGGGAAGGGCATACATTTCTCTAAGGGCCCTAGCTATAGAGGCTTGCTTTCATCTCTTTGTTTCTAGTCTCACATTCTCTTATGCCTTGTGCAGATTAAGATTCCTTCCCATTGGGTTTGGCATGGGAGTGTCCATGATAATCTTGCTAGTAGATGGAGGAATATATGGGGTGATTTTCCTAGTCCTTAGGGCTTAATGTTTCCCCCACCCATGCCATGGGAAGAGAAATCAGGGTAGAATGAACCTTAGCATGGGGGGAAGGAGGACTCAGGCTAAGGAAGAAAGGAAAGGAAATCCCAAAGTCTAATATGGCCTAGCCACATAATACAAGGCTAGAATTCTCGGAAGGCACATAAGCCGAGGGGGAACAAAAGGCAGGAGAAGGGGCTAAGGGATGAAACTTATAAAGATAGGGGGGGAGAGGTCTTACCAGAAGGGGGGATTCCTAGCTCAACCCCAAATATTGAAGGAGCCTATGATTGATCCTCTAATCAAACTCATCACATAGCTATGTTTGTTGGTTTAATCTTGGTCCCAAAAATATCTTAATTGAGCCCAAAGGGGCCTCAACTAGTACAATCCTTAATTAAATTCCTTGTTTCATGACATTGATAACATCAGAAGGGAAATTTCGGATAATCGATCCTATAAGTCCATGCCCTCCCCATCCATAAGAAGTTCCATCTCTACTAATAGAGTGAGATTAAGGTTTATATCCACCCGAATCTATGCCATTTGACAATCCTCTTTGGCCTACCATCCATCCTCTACACCAGAAAAGAAACCTAACTTGTTGCAAATCATTGTGAAGGTCTCCATGCTCCAAAAGTGGAGGGGAAAACTAGGAAAAAATTCCCAAATCATTATTTTTTCCATGGGTTCCTTCTTGGGGTCAAAGGAAATTACCCAAGGATTTAACATTAGAGCTTCCTTCCCCCAACTCCAATTATTCTTCATAATATTCAATGTCTTGAAAATGAATATCAACCATCCATGAGTGAATGAATGCACCATATGGTAATAATCTAAGAGTGATCTCCATGATGAGGAAAATCATTGTTTCAAAGCCAAGAATGAGAAAAATCAAACCCAAAAGTGACCTCCAAAGTTTTATCTTCATAATCCATTACTCACGATAACGTAATGTCCTTTCCCATTATCAAACTAACTGTTTCATGTCTCTACCAGATGCATCTGTTTTTCTAGCAAGGTTTGGAAGAATAGTGAGGGGACTATGTATACTTTGCACCTTCAAATGACAAGGAGAAATGTTACAGGGGATCAGTAGCTTGTGCACGAAGTGGGGATGGTGGAATAAAGGCTAAGGCGACCATATGAAGAGGAGAGGGGGTTGTGCAGTTTCCACAAGAGACGTCACCTGCCACCTACCACATATGAGGGAATGTGTCAAGGTGATCAGAAAATTCATCACCCTAAGAAGAGCCAACTTCCTCCTAATATTCAAATTACTATCGGAAGATCCTATCACAAAGGGGGTTGAACTCGCAGGCTATGAGCTCCTTCGATTTCCCATTCATATTTTAACTAATTTGTCACCTGAAAAACCTTGCTGTGCCCGAGATTTAATTCCTCGTGTAGAAAAGACATGCATTCAGCCTACATAGATTTATGGCCTTGTGGTATAGAAATGACGAAAGGCATCAAAATTCATCATCTCTACCACATATCCGAAAAACCTTGAAAAAACCCTCATCAAATATCTCAAAATTAATTTTACCTTAAGTTATGCATAAATAATATATTATTATAAATATTAATATTTTATTTTCATTTTATATTGTATATACTAATACATTAAAATATTTTAAAAATGTTGTTGGTACCACGCCAACCCATTAAAACAATAATTGTCAAGGCATTATAACTCATCATGTCACTAGCTAAGATTTAGCTGAGGAATATAACAGCCATTCCACCCAACCACTGAAGATAACTCTATTTGTTTAAGTTTTTATATAGTAGAAAGAGAAAAACAAAACTACTTTCATTTTGTATGGAGGACAATTAGATAAAATTATAGTCATTATTTTGAATTTTAATGCAAAACAAAAAGTACGTAAAAATATGTATAGTTTAATAATTAATTATTTTATTATTGTTGGTCTATATATCTATATATCTATATATCTATATATATAATATATATATATATATATATATATATATAATATATATATATATAATTATATATATATATATATATATATATATATTATATATATATATATATATATATATATGATTTTAAAATTAAATTATTATTATCATATATACATTAGCACCAATTTGGGCAAGGCCCATAATCAAATCTTAGGGTTGTTAGTAGCTAATTAACTACTCTAGTTTTCAACATGTGACTTATTAAATACATCCAACAACCCACAAATCAAATATATCAATAATTTCTTAGTTAATTAAATATTAAAAGTTATAGAAGTATCCATACTCACTCCCTATGGTTTTGAACATGTAACCTCTTGTGATACAATTATTTTTTAACTTTGATAAAAAAATTACAAAATCATTTATGTTTACACTGATATGCATCCCCCTATTGGAAGTTAGCACATTAATATTTCTTCTAATTATAGATTCCCATCTTACGGTTGAGAATTAAAGATGTAGGCATCTCGTTGTCTCCCCTAAATCAAAGGATAGAATTTTAAAAAACTTTAATAGAAACCCCTATATTTATAAAAAGTATTGAGCCAAATTAGGAATTAGAAAATAATAAAATATTGACTAAATCAAAATCTAGCCATTGTGAATACTTTATTATATTTTTTGAGAGGGAAAAGATATTCAAAATGGTTAAATATATTTATTTAGAATTTGTTTGAAGTAATTAAAAAACAAAAATGTTTTGTTAACCAGTTTGTGAGAATTAAGGAAAATATGAATTTGAAGTAGTTATTAAATAAATATTTAATCATTATCTCAAAAGGAAAATATGGAATAAATAAGAAATAATAAATATATAGTGATTTATTTAATTATTCTAAGGTGATTAAGTCAAAAGTGATAACAAATAATGATTTAATAATGATTTCTAGAGAATTTCCTATGGTGAAAGTGGGTTTTACCATGGTAAAATAAATCCTACATGGTGTATTTCGATCCTACTACTGAGAAATGGGTAGGTGAAAAATTTCTGGGTGATAATAACGTGAAATCATCCATGTATATTTCAAGACTATCGTTAATTCGACTATAATATATGCCTAGTATTTCCCACTTGAAGTTAATACATATAATGTAAAGCCTAAAGGGAAGGACACAATATGCAAAGTTTCATCATGGGAAAGTAGAAGTTGACTTATGCTAGTCCTCCATGAAAATATGGATCTAGTTATATCTACTAAAACCATCAATGAAAGAGAAATACCCTTTCCCTGACAGTGTATCTAGGAGCTTGCCAATAAAAAACAAAGGAAAATGGTGATCTAGATTTATGCAGCAAAGAAATGAAATATATATTGAAACAAAAACATAGAGAAATAATGAAATGAAACTTCAATTAATAAATATCAAGTGTTGGAAATTGTTTACATACATAAGAGAAACAAACTAACTTGGGTGATGGTAGCTTATCTCTGAGAAGAGATGTGATGGTTACCTACTTTCTGAACTATGTTACAATGAGGCTCACATGATATTTTATCATAAATACACAATGGAAATCCCTAAAAATCTGAAAACATAACCCTACAAGATGAAGTGCCAAAAGTTTGTGGGCCGTTGGTGTTAGTTGGAATGCTAACTCCCCGAGGTCGTAACTATTGCATACAATATTTGTTTATCATGTATGATGCCTCATTATAATCTTCTTTAAAGGACAACAACATTCAACCTAGAACCCATGGGTCTACCTGTTTTCCAAAATCAAGTTGTTTAGGGCCTCAAAATGACTCTAGAAGTTTAGGACCTGAAAAGTTGCCAAAAATACAAAATTGTGCTGGAAATTAGGAAACTGAAAGGAAAAATTGTTGGGGTCTGAGTGGAATAGGAGGGTGGCCACCAATATCCACCTAGACCAAATTGTTTTTTTGTGGGTTTATTTAATTATCGATAGATTACACGATCTGTCACTTACCATTTTTCTTTGGGGTGATCATAAGAAATATAGTTACTGATCAAACGGGAACTGTTACTTCAAAATGGGTACTCTAGCCCAAAAACCCAAAAAAAACATGAAAAGACAACCCAAAAATGAAAATTTTTTATAATAGAATGATGTTCTTTTTTCATGATAAATTTTCAACATTTTTTTAAATGGAAGTAAAAACCATTTTTGTTTTGAAAAATGGATGAAAAAACACAAGTAAAAACGTTTTTTGTTTTGAAAAATGGATGAAAAAACACCCTTTAAAAATTATCGTTTATTCTGCAATAACAAAAAAAAAAATCCAGTTACAATTTTGACATTTTTTACCATTGGAGTTAAAGATAAAATATCCGGACTTTGAAAAATTGTAAAATTCCAACTATTTCCATCCATGTTGTTAAAGATAAAATATCTTGACTCTAAAAAATCTTGAAATTGTAATATTTTCAACCATAGCATTAAAGATAAAATATCATAGTTTAGAAACACCTTAAGGTTTTGACAAATTTTCAACCTTATAATTAAAAACCTTCATCTTTTAACACATTTCAACCATGAAACTATGGACAAATTATATGGCTAAAACAATTTTTAAAAAATCAACAACTAAATGAAAGATTCATTATTCCAAGAGTAATTTTTATTTCAAAGGCTAAAACTATAGCTTTTTTCAAATTTTAGCCTAAGACAACTTATCTTATTGCAACAAAAACCTAAAAATCAACCAACAAAACGAAGTGTTCTTTTTAATTAGGCATTAAAATTTCAACAATTATAAAACAATCTTATACCAAATGATAACAATAAATAATATCATGGCAATATCAATGTATAATTTAGAAAATCAACATTAATTTCTAATATCTATTTACTTTTAATGAAAATATCAACTTTCATAGATTGAATATCACATACATTAAAGCATATAATCCAAAAAACATAGAAATGACACATAACTTCATGTAAGATCATATGGAAATCAAAAATATTTATTCCAGGTTACCATGAAAACATCTCTAAAGACATGAATTTCTTTTAGTTAAAACATTAAATCCAATAAACATAGAAATGACTCATAACTTCATGTAAGATCATATGGAAGCCAAAATATTTATTTCAAGTTACCATGCAAACAACATTTACATAAAATGTCTTAGATATTTATTCAAAATCATCAATAGGATCTAGCACACCATTAGAATCTATATCTTCAGATGAATGACTAGATGTAGATGAAGATGAGCCATATTCTTCTCTTTCATCAAATAGAGCTCCATCTGAGTCAAATGCATGCCCACCATTTTAAGTCTCAAAAGTCTTCTAGATCTACAACTAGGTTCAGCAGACTCCTATCTCAACATTATTCCTTCTGGTAGCATCTTCTTCAAAATATCTATGGTCTTGAAGCGAAGAGTTCCTCTCTTTGTTAAATTGGATTCATAGACAAGTATGTCAACATCCTCCAATTTTAATAGGTCTGTGTGGCGATGATTTATATTTGTACCCTTTATTTTTCTCTTTCTGCAAATTTCTTTATCAACTACCATTTCTGGCTTGTACACACCATTAAATGGGTGGGTATTTGTTGCATAGAAATGTACCTCAACAGCTGTAATATCTTCATTTTCTTTAGTGACTTTTATAGCCTTCGTAACCCAAAATGTATAGCCAAGTGGATCTCCATTGGCTAATACTGTTGATGAGCCTCACCATTGAGTAATTATATGGGCCTTAATTGGCCTTAATTCACCTCCTAGCTTAGTCAAACACACTAGTCTCACAACTTGTTGCATACTTTTGATTATATTTTGTTTATGAGATGAGTTAGAGTTGAATATTTTGCTTTGTGGTCTAATGTGCATGTAATGCAGGAATAAAGGATAAAAGCAAGGAAAATGTAGCCACGAAGGATAAAAGTAGGGAAATATAGCAAAGACCTTGGCCAAGACTCGAATGGGACAAGGGAGAGGAATTATAGGAGGTAAATCCTCCTCATTTACTACCCATCCATTCGAATATTCCTCCATCAGCTCGGAGTGCAAACTTCCAAATCATGAGGACTAGAAGATATCCAAGCAAGTGAAAAGGGAAGAGAATAGTTTATCTTGACCTGGGAGCCAAGCCACCCTAATTTTGATGGATTTCATTGGTGACTTTAGATGTATAAGTAGAGAGGCTTAGGACCTCATTAGGATTTAGACTTTTTATTGTAAAACTCTACTTTACTTTTGAGTTGCAAGACTTGTGATAGTTTGTTCTGTAATCCATGGTTTTGGTAATAAAGATGAGTTATGTTTTGAGCCAGCATTAAGTTAACTCAGAGGGCTGAAGCTCTTGTGTTAGGGCCCAACCCGAGCAACCAAAGATCCTCTTCATTTTACTGTTGTGCTAGCATAGGTTCCTATTATTTTGTTCATTTGTTTAAGTAGCTACACTTTCATAACAATAGTATAGCATAGATTTATGGTTTCTCTATTCATTTGCTTAAGTATCTTCCTTGCTCTGTTCATTTGCTTAAGTAGCTTCTCAGCTCTGTTCATTTGCTTAAGTAGCTTCCTAGTTTTGTTTATTTTCTTAACTAGCTTCATTTCATTACAACAATTCCTGCTTTTCTATTCATTTGCTTAATTAGTTGCATTTCCATTTACAGCTGTGTAGAATATATCATTAGTAGGTTAACTAGGAGAAAAAGGTAACCATAAGGTTGTCCACAGGTGCCTTAGCCTCACCTCCTCCCTCTGTGATCATAACTTGAGGAAGAGACCTGCAGCAACCCCAAAAGCATAGGTTTCTAGTTTTCACATGAGCTTTGGAGTTTGTTTTTTAACGCAGTTACTTATTTCAATTCATTTTCATCATTTTCCATCACTCTCAGTCCACCTGCACCGTCACTAGTTTTACATATTTTTCTATCATTTTAAGTTGAAATCTCCTTCAACACATTCTTCATGCATCGTTTCCTCGTCATCCAATCCAAAAAAAACCTACCCAGTCACCATTTGATTCATTAGTTCACCCAACAACCATCGCGTGCAAAGTCTTCCACCTTCTTTATGCACTCTAATCTCCACCGTCGTTCTGTCTTTTGATCCAATGGCTATTGTGTCACTTCAATCCTTTATGCGCCCTAATCTCCACCATCAATTTGTCTGGCCTAATCTAACAACTATCGTGTCACTGGATCACCAACTAGCTTGTCCAATATCCATCGTCGATCTACTAGCCTGATCTGACAGCTATCGCATAATCTCACGTGGATTCTTTCATGACCGTTGTCCACCCGAGAGCACGTGAGAAAAGTGGTTTTCTCGTGCTATGAGTTTCTTAGTTAGGCTAATCAAATGAAATTTCAAAATATAGCTTACGACTTTGAGGGCGTGCGAGAAACTATTTATTGCCTTCGAAACCCGCTCCATCATTTCTGCACGTTTCTTTTTCCCGTGATATCATCTCGACCATCCATCCTCCATTTGATCATGTTTGTCCATCTCTTGATTTAATCTCTGCAATAATATCTCGACCATTCATCCTTCTTCATTACCTTGCTCATCCATCCATTCACTTAATTCCTCATGATAAGATCTTCACCGTTCATCTACTTCGTTACCATGTTCGTTCACCTATTCACCTAAGCCCCCCGCAATAAGATCTTCGTCGTCCATCTTCTGTTCGTTGATCGATCCAACAATCCCTATGCACTACTGCATCCTTACATCCTCCTTTCAGCAATTTTGATCTTCGACTGCTATTCCACTTGAAAACTGATTTAGCTTAGTTTCTTTTCTTACACCTTAGTATAGTTTGATGCCCTTTACCTTTGCAACTTAGGTTGCAACATTAGGTTAGTGTTGATTTAGCAATTCTATTTAGCGTAGCTTTTTAGATGGTTAGTTAGGGTATGGTGTGGTTTATCATTACATGTTGATTTCTTCAATACTGTAGTATAGTAGCTCTCTCTTAGTATATATTTTCTCTTCTTCCATCAAATAATTAAGCTTCTTCTGACCCTATAGAATTCTGGCTTGCAACCCCTGGGGTCTCTTGCCAGATGAATAGTGGCAAAAGGCAGGACTTTCACTTCTACTTGTCCATATAGCACTATCACCTCCAAGTTTATATGAACCTTGGGTTGATAAGTAAATCTAGTAGCCCTAGGAGTTGCAACATTCTTGTTGCAATACCTAGTCTCATCACTTTTTGGCACTGCTGCCAGGGAGGTATAAGAGTAGAATGTGATTACTGATTTCTTCTATTTTCTAGTCTTCAATTTTATTCCATTAGTTTATTTATGCAAAAGTAACATATTTTCTTCCTTTCTTTCAGTTGTCATTATCTGCTTTCCTTTCAATTTAGCAAGTAGTTCCTTTGTCAGTAGTTTTTCATTCAATTAGAAATTTCATTCTGCAAGTATTTTTCTTTCTGTCAGTAGTTTTTCATTCAATCAACGATCTTATTTCTGGAAAGTACTTTCTAGCTTTAAGTAAAATCTTACAAAAATCAACCTAAAAGCATTTCCTTTCATGCCTTGTAGGAAAAGGGAAAATTCAGGAAAATTCTTGTCAAATACCACCACTGCATCCAATAGTCAACCTTCTCTCTTCTTCGGTGATTGTGAATTGGAAGACCCTTTAGGTGAGAAACCTTACATATTTCAAGGACCTATAAGGGAAGAAGAGGAAGAACCCATTCCTTGTTAGGTCCCTATACTACTAGTGTAACCCCTTATTGTTATTAGTATATCCCCCTTATTATATTGTTGTGCCTATGTACTCCGCATATTGTTATTATTGTGCCCCATAGAAGCCCACTATTGTTATTATTGTGCCCTTACAATATTATTGTTATGTTGGCTCTGATTATATTATGACCCCTTAGACTCCTATATATAGAAAGGAGGTCTTGTCATTTGTATCATCCAAGAATGATTCATTTGTGTAATGTAAAGGAGTTTGCCCCCTCGAAGAGGCTTATTTCTAAGGTGTTCATCTATTTTTTCTATCTTTTTGTGAGTTTGTTTCA
Organism: Pinus taeda; assembly: GCA_000404065.3. NCBI lineage: Eukaryota > Viridiplantae > Streptophyta > Pinopsida > Pinales > Pinaceae > Pinus > Pinus taeda. The sequence goes on from APFE030944123.1 coordinate 128,254, forward strand.
TAACATTTGGTATGAGAGCTTTGGATTCTAGGGTTTCGATGCTCCAAACAGGTCATCATGGTATTTTCATTGTAACGTTTTTTCTGTGACATTTCAGAAGTTGAAAAAAACCACTTGAGAAGAAATCTTGCTGAACCGCGTGTATGAATTTAAGATCTTGTCTCACTACATTTTCGGAGATATGATATGCGGAAGTTGGGGTTTTTGCAAGCTCTAGAATTTAAGCTAAAACAAGCCATCATGGGATTTTCATTATAACTCTTTCACTATAAAGTTTCAAAAGCTAAAAAAAAACCATTTGAGAAGAAATCGGTCTGAACCTCAACTCCGAATTTCAGATCCTATCTCGCTATATTTTTAGAGATATAGTCTGAGGAATTTAGGATTTTATGCAGACCCTCGAATTACATTCCAAATAGGTCACCATGGGAAAATCGTCATAACTGTCTCTCTAAGCATCATATTGAAATTTTGTAAGAGGTTACAGAAAGAGGACAAACTGTAGTTTCTTGTATATAGTTTCTATATCTGAGGTCGAAACGGTGACACATGGCACATTGTACAAGTTTTCTCTACTGAAACATTATATAATCAAGTAATCTTAGGAGATTGGGCATAACTCTTTCTTGGAGAATCAAATTTTGATTAGACTTGCGGGGTTAGAAAGAGGACTTAGAGGGCTACTGCAAGTGACAATTTCAGAACGTTGGGATCTGAAAGTACAAAGTTAAAGTCATTTCAAGATCAAGCTCCTAAAATCAAGAAAAGGCAATATGAGGAAGTTTGATGGAAAGGATCCAGTAAATTGGATACTACAGATGGAGCAATATTTTGATCTACATGGTGTACCACTGTTACAAAGGTATGTATTGCATCTTCATATTTAGAACCGGATCAATTTTTATGGTATAAAGGGCTTTATTCTCATAAACAACTCTTACATGGTCAATTTTCACTGAGGAAATGATAGCACATTATGAGGATACAAAGAGAAACACCTTCTTTAGAGCAACACCACAACAATTGGAAGAAAAAAGAGACAAAGGGCTTTGTTACAATTGTGATAACAAATACATTAAAGGTCATAAGTGTGCTGAGAAGAAATTATTTTACATTGATTGTGGAGAGGAGGAAGAAAAGGATAAAGAAATGTCAAAATAAGAGTATATACACCAAGAACCAACCCCAGAGAAAGAAGAAATGAATCCGACCATATCTTGTAAAGAATTGGAAAGAAATACCACTCCTAAAACTCTCAAGATAGAAGGACATATCAAGAAGAAAAAGGTTCAAGAAGTGAAATATCACATTGAGAAAGAAGAAATGAATCCAACCATATCTTGTAATGCATTGGATAGAATTACCACTCCTCAAACTATCAATATAGAAGGACATATCAAGAAGCAAAATGTACAAGAATTGAAAGATCACATCAAGTCTCAAGAAATCAATCGAACCATATCTTATAATGCATTGGAAGAAATTACCACTCCTCAAACTAACAAAATAGAAGGACATATCAAGAAGAAAAAGGTAAGAGTGTTGATTGATTCAGGCAGTACTCATAATTTTATTGATTGTAAGATAGCCAAGGAATTGAATTGCTTCCTATATCCATCATCAGAGTGTTAAGTGATGGTTGCAAGTGGAGGAAACATAAATTGTTGTAGAAAGTGCCATAATATCGAGCTATCCATGGGAGAATATGTATTGAATAGCCCAATGCTTTCCATTCCAATGGGTGGTGCTGATGTTTTACTAGGAGTCCAATGGCTACAATCTTTG
>APFE030944129.1:1282-34427 GCA_000404065.3 Pinus taeda
ATAATACTAATTCCCCCCCCCCCCCTCTAAGTATTATTTTCAACAGTATTTACATATAGTAGCTTACCTTGCTTAGATGTGCAGTGATTATTCCCCATAATCTTGAAGCATCTGTGCCTTTGTGGACCAGAATGTGCAACAAAAATCCTTTCAAAAAGGCATCATTTAATAAAGAATTAGCCACATGCCTTTTGTGCATGTACAGATAAAAAATATAGAAAAATATTATTCCTCAATTATAAATATCCACTACACTACCAGAAAGAAACACCTTCAATGGATATCCATGAAAGCCATGAAAGGAAGATCTCACACAACTTTTCCGTAAGTCTTATGTGGTTTCCCTTGCACCTGAAAATCAAATGCAAACTACCATTAACGGCTGCCAGCTGCTAGGAAGATTTATGTGTCCACGGAAAGCTAAAATTGTTTCTAGTACAAAGTGATGAAAGAGAAATATCAAATTGAATGTAGATTCCTGAGACACGTAAATGTTTGTCCATTGAAAAAGAAAAAAACCTATATTTCGGAGGCTGCTGATGATATCACAAAATATTTGCATAGATTTTCATGGTTCAAGGGGAAATTTTACCACCATATAGTAACTTGAGATCTCCAATATTGAGAGGGAATATATGGTGAAATAGAGTAGGAGCTAATTTCGAAATGAGATATAACCAGATTGTAGGATGGAAACATTATTTATGATCTCATTTTAAGCATGCTATTTATAACTTTAAAATTTTATAAAAAAAAGGTTACGAAAGCACATAATTATTTCTCATCAGAAAGAGTAAATAAAAGGGATGAGAACAAATTATTTCAATTACAACACTGAATATATAAATTAGAGGATCTTTCAAGTTGTCTTGCTAAATAAATTCACAAGTTCCTATTTTTATAATAATGTGTTTAACATGTCCCCAGCCGTGTAGCTCGCTTTGCAATAGTGTACTGTAAAGGGACTCCGTGCAACATTGTTGGTTCAAACCTCATGTAACCCATATGCCATGCATGGGAGGTGTGCAATCCACCTAGAGGTTAGAGCAGTAGTAGTCAGAATCAACCCCGTGTCACACGAGAATGAGCTTGGCTTAGTGGTTGATTCATCTAGACACCAAATATTATAATAATAATGTGTTTAACATAAAAAACAAGGTATATGTTCATTTACATAAATTAACAGAGTTCAATGTTAATATTTATAATTTCCAATAGAAGAATCAATGGAACCAAATTGCACCCAAATTATGAAATAACATCCTCCTCACAATTGCGCTGGAGAGAGATTGGTCTAGTGTACTTGAGAGAAAGTGAAAACGTCAAGCACCAACACTGGAAAAAGAAATATGCAAGTGCACCTAAGCGAAAGATAACAATCACAAGACATAATGCCAAAATAAATAATGCTCAGGTTTATGCTACATGAAATGCCCCTTCGGCCAACATCACAGTATCAAAAACATACCAAAACACGACCAAAACGCTTCTAGCTCTATCGTACAACATTTCACAATTCTAAAACACCATATGGTGTGGCCGCTGATCTTTTGGGGGGAAACCAAGACATTTCAGTGAGTTAATGTGCTCTTTCAGGCCTACCCATGTAGCCAAGAAGGGTGCAGGTCCCTTCTATGGCCCAAATGTGATACTGCCTATTCTCCTAATCTAATGCTACATATAATATAGTAAATGAAAACTCTGATTTAGCCACTAGTAAGAAGGTAGTTTCTTACTTTGGGAAGAAATGATGTAAATTCAAAGGAAGCAAGATGTTTGAAAAGAATAGTCATTCAGTCATAGGCTAGAAGCTATTAGATGACTCCACAATTCTATGAGTTGTACTTCTCTCATGGTGACTATGGTCAATTCATGGTCGACTATAGAAAAATCATAGTCAGATCATTGTCAACTATAAACAAACCATAGTGAAAAGATATAAAAGAAACAAATATGATAAGTTAAACAGAGAAAGATGATTTATGATCAGTCAAACATAGAAAGTGGTTTTGTTAATGCAAAAAGTGAAGACCAAGAAGAATGTGCTTAGAATTGCTTAAAGTGAAGGCCAAGAATAATGTTTTTAGAATGCCTAGTAACAGAGGTGCGCCCTTCACACATGCTAATGTCACCCTTGCAAGCATCGAATTAGGTTACAAGCCCACCATAGATCTCCAAATGGGTCTGAATAATTTTGTGAAATGGTACTTGAGATATTATGATGTAGCTAGTTTGATATATTGATGAAAGAATTGAAACTGTTAAATGATACATTACCCACAGAGATTATTGTGCTGCTGGGATTTACCATATTGTCAATGAAAATATTTAAATTATGAATGATACATGCTCAGCGAAAATTACTAAGGAATAGTACTACTCACTAAAAAATAAAACAAATATGTGGAATTAAATTGTAGAGTGTAGGAAGAAATTTATTTGCTACAGGAAAAATCGTCCTAGACCACTAAAGTCCTACACATTTATTTTCTCTCAAAGTCTATGAATACTGTCTAGTTTGTCACAATTCCTTACACTAAGTATGTAAATAGGACTTTGCAATGACTTGAAGTACAACTTAAAAGAAAGTGATTTCCATTTGGAAATTACCAACTTTAAATTCTCGAAACAACCAAAAGTAGATTACAGTCACATTTACCCATCTAGATCTAAATAAAAGCGTTAATATAGACAAGGGCATGTTTATTCATTTGCATGTAAAACTGCTATGTAGTTGTACTATTGAGTAGCTATCTTATTGAGGGAGTTCTGAAGATTACCTATCCTAAAGGAAGCTATGAGAAGATTACCCATTCCATATTTTATAGCCATAGTCTAACGAGGAATCATTTTTACCTAGAAAACAATGGAAATTGAAGTAGGATATTGATAAAATTCAGCGGAAAATTCTAGAAATCTAGGTTACAATTGTCTAGCTTCAATATTTTGGTTTCCCTGGGGGTTTTTATGGTTCTGAATCCATTTCCACCATCAAAAACACCATTCGGACACTACTACTATTATATTTTGAAAAAACAAATGGCCAGATTCCAATAATCTTTTATTGTCCAAGAAAAATTGACGCCTCGATAAACAACAACATATGTTATACGTTTTCAACAATTTTATTGTCATGTGCCTATAATTCAACTTTCAAGGTGCATATCTTATATCTTCTCTTGACTGTTGATTTTAGATTCCTATTATATTTTGAAAAAACAAATGGCTAGATTCCAACAATTTTTTACCAGTCCAGGCAAAATTGACGCCATGGTAAACAACGACATATGTTATATGTTTTCACTACTTTTACTGTCATGTGCCTATAATTCAACTTTCAAGGTGCATATCGTTTGTCTTCTGTTGACTGATTTTTTATATTCCCCAATCCATTTCCATTTTAAATGCTGACTTAAGAACATCAAAGTTAAAATGCTTTTTAATTTAAGGCAGAGAACAACTAATGTGTGTTTCAACTTATTGGTTGATACAGTTATGAAATTTCTAGTAGACACCACTGCGAGGGATGTTGGTGTTGTAAGGTCAAGATTGTTTTATTTGTGTTTGTTGTCTTTATACAAGTTACCTCTAATTTGTAGGCTTTTAAACATAAAGGTTCTTGATCATGTAGGCCAAGATAGACATGAACTTGTAATATAATGATTATTATTGATATGAATGTCTATTTAGTATTTACATACAATAACTTACCTCACTTATATGTTCACTAATTATTCTCCACAATCTTCAAGCATCCATGTCTTTGTGGAGCATAATATGCAACGTCGATCCCTACAAAAGGGCATCATTTAAGAAAGAATTAGACGAATGCCTTTGTTTGCATGTACAGATTGAAAATATAGAAAAACATGATTCCTCAATTATAAATATGGACTACAGTTCCAAAAAAAAAAATGACCCTTCAGTGGGTATCCATGAAAACCATGAAAATAAGATCTCACACAACTTTTCCATAAGTCCTATGTGGTTTCCCTTGCACCTGGAAATCACTCAAACATTGGCATTAATTGCTACCAGCTACCACGAATATTTATTTGGCCACAGAAAACTAAAATGGTTTCCAGTACAAAGTGATGAAAGAGAAATATCAAATTGAATGTAGATACCTGAGACACCTAAATATTTGTCCATTGAAAAATCCCAAAACCTATATTTCAAAGGCTGTTAAGGATATCAGAAAAGCTTTGCATAGATTTTCATGGTTCAAGGGGAAATTTTACCACCATATAGTAACTTGAGACCTTCAATCTAGAGAGGGAATATATGGTGAGATGTTTACAAAAGCTTCAATAGAGTAAGAGCTAGTGTCTAACAGGAATATAACCATATTGTAGGATGGAAACATTATTTAAGATCTCATTTTAAGCACACAATTCATAAATTTAAAAAATTATAAAAAAAGGCTACCCAAAGAAGATAATTATTTCTCATCAGAAAGAGTAAATAAAAGAGATGAGAACATATTCTTTCAATTACAACACTAAAAATATAAATTAAGGATCCTTCAAGCTGTCCTCCTAAATAAATTCACAATTTCATTTTATTATAATAATGTGTTTAACATGCCCCCAAGAATGTAGATTGCTTGGCAATAGCGTACTGTAAAGGGACTCCATGAAAAATTGCTGGTTCAAACCTCACGTAACCCGTATGCCATGCATGGGAGTTGTGTAGTGCACCTAGAGGTTAGAGTAGTAGAACTCAGAACCAACCATGTGTCACTCAAGAATGAGCCTAGCTTAGTGGTGGATTCCTATAGACACAAAATATTATAATAATAATGTGTTTAACACAAACAACTAGGTATATGTTGATTTGCATAATAGCATTCAATGTTAATATTTATAAGGTCCAATAGAAAAATCAATGGAACCAAATCGCACCCAAATTCTGAAATAACATCCTTTTCACAAGTGCGTTGGAGAGAGATTGGTCTAGTGTACTTGAGAGAAAGTGAAAAATCCAAGCATCAATGTTAAAAAAAAGAAGACACAAGTGCACCTAAGAGAAAGATGCCAATCATAAGAAAGAATGGAAAATAAATAACCCTCTGTCTTATGTCGCATGAAATGCCTCCTAGGGTAGCATAATAGTATCCAAAACATACAAAAAATCTGATGAAACAACACCAGCTCTACCTTACATCATTTCACAATTCCAAAACACCATATGGTGTGGCCGCTGATCTTTCGGGTGAAAAACAAGACATTTTGGTGAGTTAACATGCTCTTTTAGGCCTTCTCATGCGGCTAAGATGGGTGCAGGTCCCTTCTATGGCCCAAAAATTATATTCCCTATTCTACTCATCTAATGCTACATGTAATATAGTAAATGAAAACTCTCATTTAGCCATTAGCAAGAAGGTAGTTTCTTACTTTGGGAAGCAAGGATGTAAATTCAAGGAAGCCAAATGTTCCAAAAGAATAGTCATCCGATCATATGCTAGAAGCTATGAGATGACTTAACAATTCTATGGTTTGTACTTCTATCATGGTGACCATGGTCAATTCATGGTTGAGTATAGATAAATCATAGTCAGATAATTTTCAACTATAAACAAACCATAGTGAAAATATATCTTTGAAATTACCAAAAAATATATGAAAGAAAAAAATATGATCAGTCAAATAGAGAAAGAAGATTTATGATCAATCAAATAGAGAAAGAAGATTTGTTAATGTAGAAAGTGAAGGCCAAAAAGAATTTTCTTAGAATTGATGAAAGTGAAGGCTAAGAAGAATGTGCTTAGAATTGCTGAAAGTGAAGGCCAAGAAGAATGTGTTTAGAATGCTCAGTAATGGTGATGTACCCTTCACACATGTTAATGTTTGCCTTGGCAAGCATGGAGTTGGGTTACAAGACCACCGCAGATATCCAAACAGGTATGAAGAAGTTTTTGAAATTTTACTTAAGCTATTATGGTGTACCTGGCAGGATCCCATGAACCGAATAGAAGGTAAGCTAACCTCTTCCTATAGTTTACACATTTATAGGACACAATTCCAATAGATATTCATCTATAAATATTGTTCCTCTATGCAGGCTTCATTTTATCTATCCTGAACCTAAAGGAGATACAAATTGAATAACTTGATTTTTTTGTGGAAATTTTAAATGAACAATTGTCTTATCTGGAAATCTAATGGAAACTGTAAGATTTGGTGATTTTGAATGTCATGATGGATCCAAGGCTTCTCTATTTTTTATCCTATTGATTCCATGCGAAGATCCCAAAAGTTGTTAATAGCTCCTAGGAGATCAATTTTTGTTTGTAGCATATGAAGGAATACACTATGGGTAGAATATTTAAGCTCATTCAACATTTGACGTGCAAATTTACAATCGAATTAAGCATAATTGTAAATATGCACCAGAAACCCCAGCTTCTTTAGCTACTAGATTCGTTGATCTTGATGTATATATGTATTGATATTTAATGAAATATAAACTGCATTTTCAACTTACAAATTAAAAATGGAATTTAATAATTATAAAGATGAACCAAAATCCCCAACATCTTTGGCTTAAGGATTTGTTGATCTTGATGTACATATGTATTGATCCTTAATGAAATAATGAAATATAAATTTCCATTTTAAACTTATGTAGAAGTTTTGATATATTGGAATTAGAAGGAAACATTGCCCTTCCCTACCTTCTAGTCTTTACAATCAAAATGAAAAATGAATTCATTATAAGAAGTTTTTCTAGATGCCATTTACTAGTTGTGGGAGTATTTTGGGACTTGACAGGAGCATAAATTTTATCAGGAAATAATATATACATATATATATATATATATATATATATATATAATATTATATATATATATATATATATATATAGATATATATAATAAAATATGAAATGATTATGAAAAAAGAAATGCTTAACAAGGAATTGGGGTATGTTTTTCAATCCACTAACATAGTATGTTTCCCATGCTCATCCACTATCCTCCCACTATGCTCTGGCTCTTTGTAACATTTCTAGTATAAAATTTCTAATGCTATATATGTGTGTGTGTGTTGTGTGTGTGTGTGTGTTATACATAACATATATACATATACATATACATATACATATACATAACATATATATATATAATAATAATATATAATATATTATATTATATATAGAGAGAGAGAGAGAGAGAGAGAGAGAGAGAGAGCAGCAGAATTTTCCCAGATTGGATAAGTAATTCTTTTGCTTCCTTCCAAAAACTCAAAGTAGCATGGGTGATCTATATCATTTTTTAAATAAGAAAATTGAAAATTAAACAGACTTTGAACATAATAATAGAATATTCAAACACTACATCCTACTCAAACCTTAGAACCTGACTTCAAAATATGATATTAAAGTCCACATGTTACATGCAAATTCTAATCTTTCTATGATAACCATCAAATATCTAGCATCATCTCTAATTCTAAAAAATTTGACAAATCCATATTGTTCTTCCATTGAAATATTTGGAAAATCCCCTAACAAGATGGATGCTGTTCATATTTTCTCTAGCTACCTTAGCTAGAAACGAATTTAAGTGCAGTCTTTTATCCTCTTGGAGTTTGAATATAATTTTTTACTATTTCTCGATCTTGCAGGTGGAGGAGAAAGGAAAGTTATCTACTAATGAGTTTCAATGTCATTAAATTGACAAGAATAAATGCATTACATGCCATTAAGGGATCTAACATTGATTCACACAAAATAGCTACTACTTATTTCAACTTTCCTTCATGTGGGATACCATTCTTAAGAGCTAATTCTTTCATTCCTTGAATTTTAAATTCAATTTATTTGTTCTGACAAATATTTTAATAATATTGCAGGCTAATCTCAGCAACGAATAAAGTCTGAGAAATCTTTGAATTCACAAGAAGAGAACTTTTACAGCCAAAGATAAGATATGAATGGCAACATTTTATATCTAAGGGAGTAAATAGAGACTCATTATGGGTAGTAAATATCATAATTTAACTATGTGTGCACAGGATATATAGTATGCTACCATGGGCATAACTAAAGCTTCATTATAATTGCTTACAATTTTTGAGTCAAATATGCAATAAAACATTTTACAATTTATGCCCGAGGTTTACATAAGTCAAATATTTTTCGATATACTACCTATTTTTCTCATCTAATGCTACATATAATATAGTAAATGAAAACTCTGATTTAGACACTAGCAAGAAGGTAGTTTCTTAGTCCCAAGGGTTAGCCCAACTGGTCATGTCGTGCCTCGCCAAAACGGGAGGTCACAGGGTCCATTCTACCCGAAGCCCTTGGGGTTAGGTCTGTGATGGCCAAGGGGTTTGATCCTAGAGATCAGCCTTAGAATTTAAGTGGACGTAGCCTGCACCCCCTGAACACAGATGCTCATGAACCATCGGGAAAAAAAAAAGGTAGTTTCTTACTTTGGGAAGGAATAATGCAAATTCAAAGGAATCCAAATGTTCCAAAATAATATTCATCCAATCATATGCTAGAAGCTATGAGATGAATTCAAAATTCTATGGGTTGTACTTCTGTCATGGTGAGCATGTGTCAAGGACTGTAGATAAAGTCCATAAATAAACTAGAAAGAAAGTAACTTTAACTAGTCTTTCCATTATGAACGCGTCTTAGAACATATGTTGAATTCTAAAAATTATACTATTCCTCATGAAAAAGTGGTTTCCACCAAAGAATAATGCAACTAGAAACACACATGAAATTACATGGTGGGTTGGTTGCAGGTGTTAAGGATAATCATTCAAAACTAGAAATGATCTCTTCTAGTTCAGGCAGGACTTCTTCTCGGGTTTCCTTTGGAATATCAGTCATCAACCTTTAATTTTAGATATTCTGATAAACGACAGAACTATTAAATTTGCTCGGAATATGGCAAACTTCCACTTTTCCACGAAACCAAAAGTAATTAAAACCACAATTTATAGCCTTCTCGGGTCCGAAATTTATATTAACTTGTGTGCATATCCCAGAGCGATACCCGTCAGATCTCATCCTTTCTTAAAGAACAATTGTGATTGATTTGGAACTAAAAGGATTAAGCCACAGTTCATAACATATCACATCAGAAATTTATATTAAACTCCGTGCATTTTTCGACACGATTATTGTCTGATCTGAGCTTTTCAAGCAGATGGTTATGGTCAACTAACCTATTAACTCAATTTTATAAATGATTGCATCCATTTTTGGAAGCAACCTCTACGCTTATTAGCTCACGATCACCATTAGATTTTTTGCCTATCAATCAGATGGTTTAGATCTTCCCCTGGGATTCTCACGAGTTGTTGGGGTTTTCCTTGTTCCGCCCAAAATTTGCGCTTCCATCAAGTTTTTTTCTAAGTTTTATTCAAGATATCACTAACTAAGCCCTGTGGTTTTGAAATACATTCAAATTATCTAAATGTATAGTGTATGAAGAGTTAAATGTGATAGCAAAATATTATACAAAACTCTGGTTCTAGAAAGTCCAAACTAGAAATCAACAACATTCAGAAGTATTTCGAAGGAAATTTAAAACCTTCGAGATTGACCATCCATGTGCAGAATACATGGAGATACAAAGGGACTTCAAATTTTACAATCTAATCCTCCACAGAAAAAGTCCCTTTACATTAATTCAAAACTTACATAAATACCATTACATGGAACAACCAGATTCTCAATCAAAGGATCGAAACTGCCTAATCCTATCTAATCTGTAGGATATTCTCCTCAAGAATCTCAACTAAACCTAACTACTTCAATTAATTACAATATAATATAAATCCATGAATATTAGCTCAAATCATATCTATAAATCTTTGTAAAGTGACAGCTAAAGGATCCCACTCCTTTGCTTGTAAACCTTTTTTGTATTTTTGGAATAAAATTCGAAGCCTTTTGTCTTCAAGCCTCATGCTCCCGCATCAGACTCCTAAGGACAAAATTCTTCATGGGCTCCTCTATATGAGCTCTTCTATAGAACTTCATATCCTCTGTAGCCTGGCATCTGTCATCTAGGTAGCATCAACAATTGGTTGATGTTTCCACTTGACGAAATATTGAAAATATTCCTATCCCCTTGTCCTTTTAAACACTCTCTTGTCTAAAATTTGTTATGGCTGCAATGCCTTTACTGTTGGCAACTGTTTTACCCAATGAACCTCGTGTTCTTCCTTATCTTCGGTTGTATCCTCTGCATTTCCACTTTCATACCTATATAAATCAGTAACATTGAAAATTGGAGATATTCCAATATCAAGGAGTAATTCAATTTCATATGCATTTGCAAAAAATTTCCTCAAGACTCTACATGGTCCAATTTTCTTAAATTTTAACTTGTTATACTCCCTTTTTGGAAATATTTCCTTCCTCAGGTGTGCTAAAATCAAATATCCAACCTCAAAATTAACTTCTCTCCACTTCAAGTATGCTCTACTCTTGTACCTTATGCTGCTATCCTGTAACTATTGTTTTACTTGTTCATGTATTGCTTGAATCTCTGAAGAAAAATTGTCTCCTTTGGCACTTCTCATTTCAGCTTTTCCTAAGTCTCTTAATTCAGACACTCCTCTTGGGTGCATTCCATAGACTATATCGAATGGACTCTACCATGTACTCCTGTTAGGAGAATCATCGTAGGCATATTCAACCTATGAAAAAGTTTGATCCCACTATTTTGGATGTTCACCTGTAATAATCCTCAGAAGATTACCCAAGCTTATGTTTACAACTTCAGTCCATCCATCTCTCTGAGGACAATAAGCTAAACTAAAACTTAGTTTAGTACCAAGTTTATTCCACAAGGTCCTCCAGAAATGACCAACAAATTTGGTGTCCCTATCTGAAACAATGCTCTTAGGTAACCCATGCAATATTACAATCTCTTTAAAAAAGAGATTAGCAATGTGAGTAGCATCATTGGTTTTATAACATGGAATAAAATGTTCCATTTTAGAAAATTTGTCAATCACAACATAAATTGAATCATTACCTATTTGAGATTTTGGTAAACACTAAACAAAATCCATACTTAACAAATCCCAAGGTCTATCTGGAATAGGTAATGGAACATACAAATCTGTGTTTTGTCTCCTTCCCTTTGCATGCTGATAGACTTTACAATTTTTCACATACTTCTCCACTTCAAATCTCATCTTCGGCCAGAACTAAAGCTGGTTCAACTGCTCATAAGTATTGTATCTACCCAACTGCAACTCCACTTAACACTATTCATTAACTAACAATTGATGTCCTTTTTGAAGCCATGACACCTTGTATGGTGTTGGATGTTTCTTTGTCTTTAATTTCAACTTCTCCACCACTTCTATATAGACCAAAGTATCACTACTGCCACTATCAATTGTCATTTGACAACATTTTCCTTGAACCTTGCACACAGTCCTAAATAGAGTCTTTCTCTATCATGGTTCAACAAATTCCTTTATTGGCTTTAACAAAACTTTGATAGCTATCAAAGATTACCCTTTCTCTGGTACATTTTCTTCTTCTAGCACCAATGCTACTTCCTCTTCATTCTGAGCAATAATTGTATTTCTCTGATTTGTTCCTGCATTTTATGGGCACTCATAGTCTTTATGTCCCAACATATTACCATCTGTAACATATGATTTCTCTTCCTATTCCTCTACCTCCTCTTCCTATGAAAACAACCGTTCTGCCATTTGCATCACCTTCTGTGGGTGTACGCTAACTCAAGTTGTTACTAGCTCTATATCTCAATGTTGTAGATCTTCCTCTACCACCTTGACTTCCTCTTCCTTGAAAAATACCTCTACTTCTGGCAGATTGCTTCCTCATGAGTTTTTCTTCAACCTTTAATACCATCTGATAAGCCTCTTCCACTATTTTAGGAGACATCAAACTTATCTCATCTTGGATTTCCATTCTGAGACCATTTATATATATTGCAACCTTCTCATCTGTATCTTGAATTTTTCCAACTCTTATGCTTACTTTTAAAATTCCTCGGTTTATTCTTTCATTGTGAAAGACCTCTGTCTAACGTTCTGCATTTGTTTATATAATGAAAGTTGATAATCAATTGGAAAAAACTTACCTCTCCGCTTTGCCACCATCATGTTCCAATTTCTAATTAGCTAATTACCATGTATTTTTCTTTCTTCCTGCACTCAATCCCACTAAAGTGCTGCATGTCCTTTCAATTTTGTGAAAGAAAATTTCACTCTCTTTCCCTCTTCAATCAAATAATTTTTCCATGCTATTAATCCAGTCTATGAACTCCTCAAGGTTTAAACCTCTTGTATAAACTGAACCCTCAAGTCTGGGTTTAGATGTGAATCCCAACAGTGATTTAAAGAATCTCATTTCTAGAGTAATTTCTGCAGGTTCCTCTTCTTCTGCAGCTTCAAATTTAGGCTCACTGGCATCTCCATCTCTTTGATTTCCCATTTCCACTACTTCTAGTCTAGCTTGCTTCTATTCCATAACTTCCAACACTTCAACATTTTCAACTCATCTTCCTCTTCTTTGATGACCACCACATCTTCCTCCAACTCTGAAATCCATGTTGGACTTCTTTCTTTGATCTTTGAGATCCTGATCAGTGTCAATAGGCTGCTCTGATACCACTAATTGTGGGTTGGTTGCAGGTGTTAAGGATAATTGTTCAAAACCAGAAACGATCTCTTCTAGTTCAGGCATGACATCTTCTCGGGTTTCTTTGGAATATCAGTCATCAAACTCTAATTTTAGATATTCTTCTTGAACAACAAAACTATTAATTTGCTCGGAATATGGAAAACTTCCACTTTTTCCACGGAATTGAAAGTAATTAAAACCATAGTTTATAGCCCTCTCAGGTCCAAAATTTATATTAACCCGCATGCATATCCTAGAGTGATACTCATCGGATCTCTTCCCTTCTTAAAGAATGACTGCCATTGATCTGGATCTCAAAGGATTAGGCCATAGTTCATAACACATCGCATTTGAAATTCATATTGAACTCTGTACAATTTTCAACGCAATTACCATCCGATCTAAGCTTTTCAAGCAGACGGTCACAATCAACGGAGCTATTAACTCAGTTTTATAAATGAGCGCATCTGTTTTTAGAATTAACCTATGCTCTTATTAGCATGTGATCATTGTTAGATCTGTTGCCTATCAGTCAGACGGTTCAGAGGGTTTTCTTCGTTCCGCCAAGACTTTTCTCTTCCACAAAGTTTAAGTTGTTTCTAAGTTGTATTTAGGATATCGCTAACTAAGCCCTATGGTTTTGAAATACATTCAAATTATTTAAATGTGTAGTGTATGAAGAGTTAAATGCGATAACACAAGATTATACAAAACTCTAGTTCTAGACAGTTCAAACTAGAAATCAACAACATTCAGAAGTATTTCGAAGGAAATTTAAAACGTCTAGGATTGACCATCCATGCATAGAATACACAGAGATACAAAGAGACTTCAAATTTTACACTCTAATCCTCCACAGCCAAAATCCTTTACATTAATTCAAAACTTACATAAATACCATTACATACAACGACCAGATCCTCAATCAAAAGATCAAAACTACCTAATCCTATCTAATTTGTAGGATAATCTCCTCGAGAATCTCAGCTAAGTCGAACTATTTGAATTAATTACAAGATAATCCAAATCCTTGAATTCTAGCTCAAATCCTATCTAGAAATCTTTGTAAAGTGACAACTAAAGGATCCCACTCCTTTTCTTGTAAACTTTTTTTTGTATTTTTGGAATAAAATTCGAAGCCTTTTGTCTTCAAGCCTCATGCTCCTACATCATTACATTTCTGAAACAAAATGGGCAAATAACATAGATATTTATTTCGATGTAATAACTAAATTAGTTACAAATGCAATGAGGATATATTCACATCTGAGATAATGTTCTACTAAAATTCATCTGAAGGACGATAAGGCAAAAACGCTCAGAAAGTGTAAAGGTAAGATTTTATGCACAGTTAGTCGCATCAAAACTAAAATTAACCAATCCAAATGAGTATATCCATCTCATGTGCTTTGATATCCATTCTTAACTCCAATTACCCTCATCTTCTTAAGATATTTAATTGTATATTTATTTTCCTGTTGAATATTTGCTAGATGTGAACTTCAGGGCAACATGTTCAAGATAGCCAGCGAGTCAGGATTTGCATCCATTAACAATACCTCAATTTAGAGATAGAATGCTTCATCTCAATACCCTAACTGCATGTACCAAGTAATCATCACATTCTAGGGAACCTGATCTCTTTGAGATATTTTTCCAAACACTTCATAGGAAACCTCAATACAAATCTTCAGCTATGCAAGGAAAATACCTTTGAAAAATACATGAAAATACCTCTAGAAAATAAACCCTTTGTTGTGTTCCTTGATACATCTAGCTCAACTTCTAGTGCCTTTGAAAAATCACAATGAAATCCCTGCATATAAAAACTAAAAAACATTGGTGCCAAATTTTTTTTCGACCTCTACACCAAAAATAATTTAGTGCTTCCATCTGACTTGTTTCCATTTTGAGCTGAGCTATTTCCATTTTGAGTTAGCCTAGCTCGTTCTTTCCCGTTGTTTCCCACTCAACCGACACCCCTGCGTACCACTTTTCCTATGAGTTAGGGTCTCTTAATATCTGTCTCCCTATACCCATGAATAGGGGAATCACACCATCCACTTTCGCTTCCACTCCCTCTTATCCGTTTTATTCGTCAGCTGCCTCACCCCTTTGCTATTGGCTCATTATTCCCCTAATTTCAGACTCCATCCTATTTCTCCTCAAAGAAAATGGGTGTTCTGGGTGCTCCGAGTTTGGATTTGTTTGCAGTCACCAACGCAGCTGGCTCGGAAGACATTGTTTAGAACCTCAAACTACTCAACACTCATTTCCCCTAAGAATAAATAGGGTGCAAATTCTCTACAATGTGCCACAGAGCAATGCATAGAAGGGCGACATGCGCTGTCAGATTTCTGTCTCGAAAAAAGTTTTGACTTTTCTATCATTTATTTATTTGATTGTGCTAGATTTAATATTTTTAATCATATATAATATATAGGCACATTTTATTACAAAATTCACATAATAACACAAATTGGTACCAAAATCAATTTTTCAAATTTCATTTTTTAATAATAAAAATTATTATTTTTACAAATAATATTTCTATATTACACAAAATTTTATAAAAAATGGTTATTTAATTAATACTACTTTTTATTATAAATATGTTTTTATATAACATTTATAAATTATTTCAATATTACACATTATAAAATATAAAATATATTCCTATCTTACTTCATCCCCTCATGTCAATACAAGGTTGTCAAATTACATTACAAAAATAATGGATCTCTTATTTCTAACCTTGAGTACAGTGCAATCATTTCAGCCTTCAGATTATTTTTCTAATTTTGTTGCAATAAAAGCATAGGGTAAATGGACTCAAGATAATCTACCACCTTTGGTAACCAATTAGGTGACTAGCCAAAGGATTCTAGCAACCATCGATGTAGAGATAGGGATCCTTTCCCTGGCAGCTTTGGATCATAAGTGGATAGGTTACATAGAAAAATAAAAAATTCAAACAATGATTACTTTGGCACATGCTAATAAGATTAAATATGAGAAATTTATATATCCAGTGGAAGTACATAAGAGGATTTGTATAATAAATAAGTGGTTTCTTACCTTTCTGAAGAACCACAAGCTGAAGGCATCATTTTTAAAGAAAAGACAAGAAAGTTGTTGTTGGAAAAGGAAGAAGCTCATAAACTTGAGAATAGTGTTGTCTGGCTATTAAGTTGGGATGAAAATACTATTTTTTCCTTTCTTATGTAAGATAGAAGAAAAACATCATTACTATTTGCAGAGTGGTGAGAAGAGATTGGTTAATGTCTTCTAATTTTGAGAATATTTCTTAGATGGGTAGATAATGGTTTTCTTCTTTAATAACCATTTTAGACATTCTCTAAGAGGAAATGTTGAAAGTGGTTAACGAATCAAGATCCTTTAAGAGGATTCCAACACCATTTAATGTGAGTTTCATATCCTTTATTATGGAATTCGATAACCTAGTTTCCTTTGAAGAATGAAAACCTATATATCTATGTTGTTGCAGTTATAGGATTCTTATAATGGTCATTGCAAGAAGGGTTAAATGTTTTCCTTCAAAGTACATTTCAAGTGAATGGTTTAGTTTTCTAGAAAGGAGGAATATTCAAAAGGTTATTCGGGTGGAAAAAGGATGACATTAATAAATCTTGAAAGCTAAAACCTATGGTAGTAAAGGTTGCTTATCAGAGGATTGGCTTTAATTGTAGGTTATGCTTATTCATTTGGGATTATGTGTTTCATTTGTGAATTGGTCATGAATCATGTTACTATAGTTTCTTTCTCAATGTTGATTAGTGGGTGCATTATTGCTTTATTTTGGTTGGAGAGAGGATTAAATCAAATTTTTTTCTTTCTCCCATACCTTTTCTTATTGTAGTAGACGGTTTTATTAGTACTTTATTGGATGCTAAGATATTTTGTTCATTTAATGATATCAGAATTGGTAGCTCAATCACTTGTCCCATTTTTCATTCAATGATGTCATCCTATTTTTTTGTAATGCGATTAGAAGAGATGTGGGTAAGTTATAATATATTTTAACCATGTATTATTTAGGTACTGGTATAATGATAAATGTTAGGAAATAACCCTAATGGAATAGCTTCTGTGTACTTGAAGGTGTTTTTCCCCCTCAAGTAGAATGTTTTGGGTGTAAGGACACATTTTCACATATTTGGAGGCATATTTCACCTTTTGAGGTATTTGGGATTAATTACATTACAAAAATTCAACCGTAAGTGATTATTATCCATATGATCCTAGTTAACTAGATAAATTGCTAAATTTAATATAACGTAGAAATTACTTTCCGATCATAGCATCAATCACACAATAGCTAAAAATTTAAGCAATGGAATACTAAAAGAGTTTTGTAGATACGTAAGTAATTTCTTCTCAAAATCAACTTTGCATACATCAAGGAAACCTCTACAAGATACATAATAACAACTGCATGGTCATCATAATCATATCAAAATGAGGTATATGATCTACTCAAAAAAGAAAGGTAGAAGTTGTACAATTGTTGTATTGCTCCATATGGTCATATAGATCCATATGATTGTATTAATTATTTGTACAATTTCCTTTCAACCAAATGAAAACCTGTAAGCTCATCCTTATTGTGCATTTCTTTCTTTCAGTTGTTCAATGTGGGAAATACCTCTCTATATTTCCTTATTTATGCTTTTCTGAAACATGTACAAGTTCTTTCTTGCACTACATTTCTCAATGTACATATTGTTAGAGACCTTTTCTCCATATCTAGAAGAAATTTTGCATGAGGAGATACCATTTGGTTGTTGACATAATAAAACCCTTAGATGGATATTAAATTCATGATTTAAAATGACTTCATGAAATAGAAAGTGGAAAGTGGCAATATGGACCTATTTTATTCATTCAAAATACAAAATGAAGTGCTCCACTTGAGGATGATTAGGGCCTTGAAAATAACCATGAAGAAAATGGTATAAGGCCACTAATAGAGCCGCCATATAATAACTCAGAGAATATTTGATAGGAACCAAAATGATCGTGAAGCCCCAACCATGGCCATCCCAATGCAAGCCAAGAAGGCAAACTAGCAGATAAGCAGAGAAAAGGACCACACGGCTCACGACATCACAACATCCTTCATACCGGTGAACATCATCCCTGATTGTCTCCATATTATTGTGCCTCAGCACCAGCTAACCAGGACGAAAACCCATTGAGGAGAAAATGTTGTTCACGATGGCATCGAAAGGCACAAATGCATGTGCTAGTGCCCCGTCTTTATGTATAACTCCCACCAAAGAAGAGGAGTCTAACCTACCCTTCCTCATTGAAGAACAACTGCCATTTTCCTCGCAGCCGCCATAATGCACCTCACAACCTTTTGCATGTTCATCACACCCAAATCTACAACTAAATCCATCTCCTCTAACCACATTACATTGGATAAAGCCCCCTCTTAACACCATTCTGATAAAATATCAAAGCTTAGAAACCCTTGACCCTCCCTGAAAAGGTTGGCAAAGTCCTCTCCAGTCGCATCTAATTTGAAATGTTGTAAAAAGGTATTGGTAGCATATAATCTTCTCCCTCATGTGGTTATTTGAACTCATAACATCCTTTCAAGTGGTGAGATAAAAAAAATTCAATGTGTTCACGATTTAGATTACCATTTTCTTTCTATTACTAAATAGTTAATACTACTCCATGCCTATTTTAATAGATATCCCCTAGTTTTACCAAATAGTGATTTTAATACCTCCAAAACCTATAACTCTCTACCCAAAATGCACACCCCCAATATCCATAATATATTGGCTCTACTTTTCACAATTTTAAAACCCCATTTATGAATGAACATAATAATTAATAAAGTGAAGGCCCTATGGAAAGTCATCCCTTGAAGTGGTGATCCCATTTTGACCTTTGGTAATGGTCAATCCCATATCCTCTAATGATTTGTCACATTATCCCCGTCCCTCTGCAGACTCCACAAATGACTTCAGGCATGAGGCTCTTGTCCCTCAAACTCATCTTGTAGCTGAGTCCTCCTCTCTTTCCAATAAGTCATATAAAAATGTCACACAAGAAGAAGAAACCCCCTAAATATAAAAAGGTTTCAGCCTATAATAAGATGGAATTGGGTTACACCGATGAGGCTAGATCTCAGAATAACTAGTTTGATATTGAATATGATTTTACTATTGGAATGTCTCTATTTAAGATTTTGATGGAGTCTTGGTCCTTAGAGGGGATGTAAAAATGCATGTGGTGCCTCCATGATTATTATTTCCATTGAGATACATGGTTTTGGAGTGACCCCAAAATTAAGCAACCTTAGAGGTATTGTTCAAGTTCATAAACACTCTCTAATCCTTTTCCAATAAGTGATAGTTTGTAGAGATAAGACGTGGGAGGCAATGTTTCCTATGTGTCATTCATGGCATGTAGTTGGAACTGATGATATTGGATTATCTAGTGGTGTACGCGTTATGTGGTATGCATAAATTATTAAGATCCAGGAATTTCTACTGTATGCAGGGATCATAATGACCAGACACATGCTAGGAAACTAGCTAAGGGTCTGAATTGTCAATTCATATTCTCCATATGTGGGGCATAGATTATTTTGGGACCATGTTTCAAACTCGTGATTCCTTCGATTAAGTTCCATGATCATCATGGGGGATCTTAATTTTTCGATGTGGAGGGAAGATATTTGGGGACAAAAGTGTAGAATTGATAGTATGGCTACTTATTTTAGAGGTTTGATGGAGGATTTTTCCCTATTAGATGTAATGTCAGATCCTTTTTGCCCCACTTGGAGGAATGGGAGAACTAGTGAGGAGGGTATCTCAGAAAGAATGAACAGGTTTATGGTTAATCAAACTATGGTTAATCATCTGACATATATAAAATATTATATTGTTGCAACATTTATTTCTAATCACTTGCCCATTATGTTGACATGGGACAAAGGGGAACATAAGAGATCATAACCCTTCAAATTCAACTTGAAATGGCTTAAAATTGATGAATTTGGGGATCTGGTCTGAAATGTTTGGTTTTCTTCACCGCTTTCTTCTCCACAGAATAACATATCCATATGTTGAAAACTCAAAGAGCTAAAAAGTGTCGCTCAGGAATGTATTAAGGGGATGAAGGAAGGTGAAACGAAAGCTCTCAGGTTGATTGACATTTGCCTATGTTATTTCAATGATCCTTAAGACCCATTATTCTTTTGAAAGGAATACCAGCCAAGATCATTGAATTGAAGTGTAAGAGAAGGGACATTATTCGTTCATGGAGGAATACATCCACATGAAGAGCAAGGTGACATGGATAAAATTGGAGATAAAAATACTAGATATTTCCACGCACATTTCAATGCGAGGAAAAATATCAATTCCATAAGGAGGATAAGAAATGAAGTCGAAAACATATTCAGTTCACATATATCTATTGAATAGATTATGATCACACATTTCAAAGGCTAACTCTCGAGACAGGAGACATTTCTTTTGTCGCAAATGAATTTAATCAAAGATGTTCCAAACATGTTCACTTTAGAGGATAATAATAGATTGGAACAACCAATCACAAGGGAGGAATTGACTAAGATATTGAAGGAATTTGCAAAAGAGAAACGTTTGGGCTCGGATGGGTGGGGCTTTGAAATTTTTATTCACTGCATTGATTTGACGATCCCAGATTTGTTGGAAGTAGCTAAAGAATCTAGGATTCATGAGTTCATATCGGGGGCCACAAATGTGACTTTCATAGCATTATTCAACAAAAGAGTGGAACTAAGAACCTTTGCATATTATCATCCCATACCTCTTTGAAACTCTATGTACAAAATGGTATCACAATTCATGCAAGTAGGTTAAAGCTGGTATTGTCAAACCATATTACAGAGGAACAATTTGGTTTCTTAGAAGGTAGACAGATACAAGATGTAATTAGTATTGCCTAGGATATGATGCACTCAATTAAATCACAGAAACAAGGAGCTTGACTTCTAAAGGTAGACTTTAGCAAGGCATATGATTGCATTGACTGGGAATTCCTCTTCTTGGTCCTATTAAAATTTGGTATGTCTCTATTTAACATTAAATGGATTTTGCATGTTGAAAAACTACAAATTTTGTTGTCATTATTAATGGATTTCCTTCACAATTTTTCAATGGATAAAGAGGAATTAGACAGGGATGTTCCATGTCTCCATTGCTCTTTCTCTTAGTTATTGATTGTTTCAGTAGAAAAATGAGGGTGTAAAAGGATAATATAATTATTAAAGGGATTATAGTAACTAGAAATATTTCCATTTCTCATTGAATGTTCATAGATGATATGTTACTCGATGGGGAATCCATGGTGGGGGAGTGGAGAACCATTAGATACCTCATTAAATCATTTGGAGTTGTGTTTGGTTTGTGTATCTTGTTACATGATGTTAGTGAGGAGAATGTAACGAAGGACATATGTGATCTATTTGGGGTACCATCGTCAATCTCGGATGATGGTTTCACCCGCCTTGGGTTTAAGATGAAACCAAAAGAATATTATAATCAGGATCGAGCATGGTTAATCGAAAAATTTCACAAAAGAATAGAGAACTAGAACTACATATGGTTGATGATGGGAGGAAGGATGATAATGATGAAATCGATGCTATAAAGCATTTCAATATATTTGATGCACCTTTATTTAATGCCAAAGGAGATCATCCATAAGATAGAAGCTATCATGAGCCACTTCTTAGGGGTTGGAACATAGTTACAAGACAAAATTCATATGGTACAATGGTCAACACTTGCAAGGCCAGTGGATGAAGGAGGCTGGATTTCATAGATACATCCACTTTTAACAAGGCTTTGATTATAAAAAAATGTGGAGGGAAGTGTCTAGAAATGATGTGTGGTATCATATCACTAAGGAAAAATATATGTTTGGTAAAGCTTTCTCATCATGAATTAATAGTAGTGCCAAGAAGAAATTTATTATATTACACATATCGAGAGGTATGATGCACACCATTGAGAAATCTAGGGCATAGAAATTAGGTCATTTCTCTTGTAATGATAAATTCTTATGAATTATATCTACTCCTTTAGATTATGATCTTCTCTTTAGATAGATTATTATAGTGTTATTCATCAAACAACTACCAAATCATAAACAATAAAGAGACAAGAGACACAAAATATAGGTGATCAACCAAGGCCGAAACCTCTCCCACTTGAGAGGAAAACCCAAACAAATTCTTCTTTTTATGGAGACTTCAATTGATGAATAACAACACCAAGACCGTTGGCCTATTTGACCTCTCCAAAACCAAGACATCAAGCTTCTTATTTTGACTTCTATTTCTTAATAGATTCAACGATAGTCAATTACCTATTTCTTCTTTCTTCCTCTACTACCTTTCAGATATGGACTTCTCTACTTCAGACCTGCAACTTCTCAACCCTAATTTAGAAACCCTAGTACATGTAGATGACCTTCTCTTCTACCTTGATTTCCTTCCCTTTAAGTGGAGGCTACCTCCTTGACAACTTGGCTTGAGATACTCCTTATTTTTCTCCTTGACTTGACATTCAAAAGTGACTATAGTACTTCAACTGCTTCTGTAGTAGATATCATCTATACTTCGCGCTTGTGGAGTGATTCAGCCCAAAACAAGATCACAAACAAATCTAAGGACATCACTATTTATTATTTATGAGGCTCCTTTCCTAGTAATTCTGCACTCCTTATTGAAGACTTCTCCTTAACCGAAATTATGTCCTTGAAATGAAGTTAAGCTACCCTATTTATATTGGTTTTTCGATGGAAATTATCTGACTTGGGTTGTGTGTGAGCCAATATGTCCTTTGGTGAAGCTTCATAATTTCATTTAAGGGTGAATTGAAGAGGATGCTTGAGCTTGATCTTGGAGGTTCTCTTTGACTCTTTCAACGACTCACATATATTTATAACATGCCCAAGAAGGGTCATCGATACATAACATTGACTCAATAGACTATTATGACTTGATTACAATCCTAAAGGCTCACAATGGGAACCTTAGCTACAATAAAATTCCTTGATCATGAAACCCATGATTCAAGCATTACAAAAATAATTTTGTTTTCTTCTTTACATTAATTACATAAAACCATATTCACACATGTCATTATGAAGACCAATCCTAGTTACACTTTTCAACACACTCTGCGTTGGATGTTGGGGTTTATCCATTGGGGGGCTAGAGATGGATCTAAGATCAAAATTCGATTAGACGCCATCATGGGGAAGGTTGGAAATCATTCATTATCATTTCAATTGTTGCAATTCGTTCAAAGAAATGACACTATCGACTTGCAATAGATATGTTTGTCGGGGACTAAAAACTTTGATCCGTAGAGCTGCAGAAGGGTCGAAGATCTTGGCACACTAAAGACATATAATGAGGAATGGGGGTCATACATAGTGTAAATGCGATATGTTGACATCACTGTTGGTGATAAGCAAGACTCTATGATATGGGGGGTGGTAAAATGAAAAAGAAAAATTTGATGGTCCAAGACATCTACTTAAAGTTAACAAGGTCCAAGAGGATCAATGGCTATAATAAGCTTCTACATGATATATGGAGATGGAATCTCTCGAAAAAATTAAATTTTTTTTGTTGGTTGGTAGCACATGATCGTATATTAACATGGAACAACTTATAAAATAATGGGTTCATTGGTCTTAGAATATGCTCTCTATAGATGAGGAGGAGGGGCTTGGTGGGGCGGGGGGAAATGGGGGGGAGATATAGATCATTTGTTGATCAAATGCTCATATACGAGGTTGATTTAGGATGCAGTTATGGAGGAAATGAATATTCCTTTCGTTGGCACTAATCAGTCATTGTTCAAATGTCTTCTGTCATGGTTCACTTCACATAGAAAGTACAAGTCCCTCCCATTATTTATCTTATGTATTATATGGCGAAGTAGGAATGCTAGCATTTTTTATCCAAAAATTGTGATTGTTAGAGAATTCATTATTCAGGCAATTGCTTCTTTCAACGAGATCGAGCCAGTGATCAAGTCTAACAAAAACAGGTAATGCAAATTCATTGATATTTAGAAAGAATATTCGGTTGGGTTCTTTTACGGAGCCAACAATAGAATGAAATGCAGATGCCGTGTGATCATAGTTACTGAGCATGGTAATTTCTTCCACTTCTAATGGGAGGGTGGAATGGATCAAACAAAAAATTTGAGATTAAAACATTACGGGGAGTCCTTATTGCAGAAAAATAGCTAAGGTTAGATAAAATTCAGGTATATGGAGATGCAAAAGGAATCATTGACTGGGTAAATAGGTATATTAATTTCAATCCCCACATACTTGAAAATTCGATGATGAGGATTTAGAACTTGGTAAGGAATTTTAATCATATACATTTCCAACATATATACAGATAACATAATTGCAAAACAAACCTCCTATCTAAATGAGGTATTTCGAAGGAAACTGGTAAAAAAAAATATCAGTCTTCAAGGAAGGTATCATGATAAATGCAAGCAACATCAACTACTCTTAGGAAATATTTTAACACAAACCTTGTTTTGATGGAAGTTTTGTATCTTTATGTAATGAAAGTGTTCATTTATGAAAATGTAATGGTTATAAGCTAAATGTTGATGTTAAGAAATACATTTTTTTGTAGAACAGGAAAATAGAAATGTATGGGCATAAAAATGATAGGAGAAGCATGAAAGGATAATATAATGAATGGAATATGAATGATGTATTATCTTTATATTATAATATTAAGTTAGCAATTTTTTCTTTCTGAAAAACAAAAAAGAAGAAGAAGAAGTAACGTTCAAAAAATTTGAAACAGTAAAAAAACACATATTAAAACCAAATATTCGATAGAGACCCTGAAAAGTATTCCAACTAGGTTAGTGCTTATCCACATTCGATGAAAGTGCCTCCTTGCTGCTCTCATGAAGCACACCTTTGTTGCCATCCTCCATCGCCCTAAATCCCATCATTTTTTGTCAACCTTGATTGCTCCACTTCCTGAATAACCCATCAACAATATAAAGATGGACTCCTAATCCTTTACCTTTACCTTTTTTACTAGCACCTCCTATTGAAAATTTTAAGACAAATTAAATTTTGAGACAAAAGCTTTCTTTTGTCTTAAACGTTCTCTTCGTGTAGTAGTGTCAAATGCAACAAAAGGGATGCTGTCTCTAATTGTATCAATAAATATCGAAGGAAAATAAGATGAATTGATGTCCAAAAAAATCTTGCCAGGAAAAGTTGTTGCATTCTCCAAAGTCGATTGCCCCCACAAAATGAAGAGCACAACAAATTTTTGTCTTTATATAAGTGTGGGACAGTAGTAGCATGCAAGTTGGCAGGCGTTAGCAGGCTTAGGATGCATTGTCACAATGAATTTTGCAGTTGTTAGTTTATATTGTTTAAAATTGATATATTTTTGTCTTAATTGTTAATTGTCTTAAATAAGTTTTTTCTTAAGTGGCCATTGTATTAAATATAAAGTTTTTTCTTAAAATATTTTTGTATCAAACTATTTTTGTCTTAAATATAAAGATTTCTCTTAAAATAATTTTGTCTTAAATATAAGGTTTGGTCTTAAAATATCTTTGCCTCAAACTGTTTTTGTATTAAATTTAAAATTTGGTCTTAAAATATTTTCTCTTAAATATGAAGTTTTGCCTTAAAATATATTTCTCTCAAATTGTGTTAAAAGAATTTAACTGATATTAAATTTTTGTTAGTTCAGAGCATACATAACACACAACGGATTTATACTCAGAGACTTAGATGAAAATAGCAGAGAATAATTCACAGAGATAGACAAATGGAGAAACAACAGGATTACTTAGTCAGAAACAACGGAATAGATAAAACAATCACTAGAGAATGGAAATCAGTTTGCATTACATAATAGGCTTGGGCCTTGGCTTGCTTTCCTTAGCCAGAGAAATTACAAATTTATAGAGGTAGAAGAAGGATCTAGAATCCTGTGTGTGATTCAGATGGAGATCTGGAATGATCTAGAAACCACTGGTGGTGTAGGAGGATCTACAATCATTGAGATCTAGAAAAATCTAATCTAGAAGGATCTAGAATACTGTGTGAATTTGTCTTCACACTTAGCATTCTCCAACTTGAAGCCAAATAAGACTCATCAAGTCACACTGAGTCCTAACATGCCTCTACATAACTCATGTTTATTTTGTGGTAGAATCTTAGTGAGCATATTAGCAGGGTTCCTATCTGTCTGGATCTTTTCCAAGGATAACTGTCCTTTTTCCAACACATGCTCGATCCAATGGTACCTTAAGTCAATGTGCTTGGTTTTTGAATGAAATGTTGGGTTTTTCGCCAAGTGAATGGCACTTTGACTATCACAATATAGCAAATACTTCTCCTGCTTTATTCCTATCTGTCCTAGGAATTGCTGAATCCACAACATCTCTTTACAAGCTTCTGTTGCAACCATGTACTCTGCTTTTGTTGTAGAGAGGGCTACTCTTCTTTGTAGCCTTGACACCCAAGGAATTGCTGCACCTGCAAATGTATACAAATAACCTGTAGTTGAATTTCTAGTATCCATATCTCCAGCCATATCTGCATCTGTAAATCCTTCAAGCACAATCTCATCATGACCAAAACATAAAGAATAATACTAGTACCCTTGAGATACCTTAAAATACATTTTATTGCTTTCGAATGTTGTTTGCCTAGATTGGTAAGAACCCTGCTCACTACTCCCACTGAATATGCAATGTCTGGTCATGTGCATTCCATGGCGTACATTAAGCCGCCAACTGCTAAAACATAAGGAACCTTGCTAATCTCTTTTTTCTCCTTGTCATCACTAGGACATAATTTAGTACTCAGCTTGAAGTGGGCTGCAAGGGGTGTACCAACTAGCTTGGCATCCTTCATATTAAACTTGTCAAGCATCTTTTTGATATATTCTTCTTGTGATAGCCACAACCTTTTGTTTTTCCTATCATGCATAATCTACATGCCCAATATCTGTTATGCTGGTTTCAAATCCTTCATTGCCAATTTGCTACCCAAATATTTCTTCAACCTATTGATCTTATTCTTATCATGCCCAACAATCAACATGTCATCCACATATAACAATAATATGATATACTTTCTTCGATCATACCTCTTGATATAGACACAATGGTCAACTTCCAACCTCTAAAGGCCATGTTCCAACATGAATGAATTAAATTTCTTGTACCATTGTCGAGGTTCCTATTTGAACCCATAGAGACTCTTCTTCAACCTACAAACAAGGCCTTCTTTGCCTTTTCTATGAAGCCTTCTTGATGCTCCATATAAATTTCTTCTTCAAATTCACCATGAAGGAAAGTAGTTTTTACATCTAATTATTCACATTCTAGGTCTAAAGCAACAACTAGACCAAGAATGACTCTAATGGATGACATTTTAACATTAAGTGAGAAAATTTCAGTGAAGTCAATACCTTCGTTTTGGGCAAAACCTTTTACGACCAGCGTTTCTTTATGCCTCTCCTTCTTTTCATCACCTTCATGCTTATTCTTGTACACCCATTTGTTTTGTAGAGCCTTTCTACCTTTTGGGAGGTTTACCAACTCCCAAGCTTTATTTTCCTGCAAAGAGTTCATTTCTTCTTCCGTTGCTTTCTTCCATTCTTTAGTGCGCTCAACTTTACAAGCTTTTTGAAAACAATTGGGCTCACCTTCATCAGTCAACAAAATATAGTTTGAAGGAGAATACCTTTGTGAAGGCTTATGAGGCCTAGAAGATCTGCGAACCCACTGTGGTGGTGCATTATCAGGTTGAATCTCCTGTATAGGTTCCTGCAGGATTCCTTCTTCTTGTTGTTCATTATTTTCCACTTGTTGTTCTTGTTGTTCTAAATTGTGTTAAAATAATTCAACTGATATTAAATTTTAATGTAAAATAACTAAAATAAAAGATGATTTTTTAAGACAAAAAATTTCTTTTATCTTAAAAAAATATCTTAAAAATACCCTTAATGTAATACTAAGAAGACATTGTTCACCTATTGTTGGATTGCCCTTTTGCTTGCCATTTAGAACTATGTGGGGGATTTAGAACTATGTGGGGGATTTGTTGGAAAACAAAATTGATAAGGAATAGTCTACTATATTTGAATGCGTCATGTATTGCTTATTATATCAAAGACCCTATCGACAGCTTTTCTTGTATGTCCTTGGGGGATCTAACTCTCTAGGAATTGGACCCAAGACTACCATTCCACCAACATCAAAGTTGTTGGCCATTTTCTTGAAATTGAAATTGGTCCATGGTCCCCTAGGTCTCCCCGGCCTACTGTCAGCTTCAAGGCTCTTGCGTTTTTTTCCTTTCGGTTTCTTTAATGGAGCCTTAGCTGGTCACCTTTGTGGTTGTGGAGCTCATATCAAGATTTTTGAGAGACTGTGGAATTTCGCTTTTATTGGCATGGTGGTGCTGGTGGTACAAATTGCCCAGCAAATATTGGGGCTTTGTGAGAGACTGGAATTTCAATTTTATTGGCATGGTGGTGCTGGTGGTACAAATTGCCCAGCAAATATTAGGGCTCTGTGGGAGTACTTTAGATTGTGGCTCTGTGGGAATTACTTTAGAGTGCAGTTTGACTTGCATTAGATTCCATCAGGATTGCATGAGACTCTAAGATCATCATTGATTGGTTGCAGGGGCAAAACTCCTTAAAAATTCTTTTTGCTACACAACTCATGGTGACAAAAATTGCTGCCTTCCTTCCTCCTTCAATGACATTTTGTTCTCCATATGTTTTGTGAACAAAACGTGAATCTGGATGCCATGTACACACACGAGATTCCTCTCTGCCTTGGCAGAAAGTTTTTTGAACTTTTGATAGATGCTTCCATTCATAATTCAGAATATTTTGAATTCTAGTTTTGTAGGATTTTATCTGGCTTGTCTCTGATATAGAAGAGTTCATGAGATTCTCTCTGTGACCTTGAATGGGCTCGGGGTTGGTCCTTTGTTTCTATGTAATGTTACTGGCTTTTCTGTGCTACTCTGGATCTTTGTTCTCTCTCAGTTAGACACATTTTTGTTCCCTTTCTCAATGGAAACATCATTTTGTAACATACATATGTAACTTCTCATTCTGGGTGAACGAAAAGGTTGAATGCTTGCAAACCAGAGACTGGCAGTGGATTTCTACGTACTTAGTTATTTGATAAAAAGGGTGAGAAGGCCCGAACATACTAAAATCCTATAAAATGAGGGTTACGGTGTCTCATCAAGTAGTGGCGATCATAGGGAAGTTACACTGGACATAGGGAAGTTACTCGGGTGCTTTGGACCTGCAGAGAGATATAGCGAAACCAATGCACCCGACCTTATTCTTCTAATGCAAAATCCTAGACAGATAAAGATGACTTCATTTCCATATGAATGGATGCTGAGGGTTTCCGACGGAAAGATTGTTTTAGTTTTAAATATGTGGTCTAATGGTTAAATGACGAAGTTTGATCTTTACCTCTAAAATCTTAATGGTTAACAAGCGAATTATTCATAAAAATTCTTTCGTTGAAAAAAACTACCGCCTCCTTTGTCGTTTGCTTAGTGGAGTCCTTCTCATTGTAATGCCAAATATGTGTTGGAGGTTGTTCCTGGGGGCGTGCGAAAACGCTACAACTGAATTTGTGGACTACTTTTATTATTTATTTATAGGGTACAGGACATCGGAAGAATGTGAAAACGATTTTGTATTTGTTTATTGCCTCAACTTTATCTTGAGTTATCAAATTTGATTGCAATCGAATGCATCTAAATCTGCCTCCACGGTTGGACGCGTCAGGAATTCCCATCCTCACTCTCTTCCAATTTGAAATTCACAATATATTTATCAAACATAGCAGATCTACTCCCATCCGAATCTAATACGAGGCTCGTATTCTTCTGCCTAATTGTATTAAATATCTCATTTTTTCCAGTTTGACAAAGTCTTGACCTGACATTTTTACTGAAGCATGTGATCACCTACAAAACACGTCAGGCTTCCATTCATTCTTCCACCCCCAATATGGTAAAGTGGAAATCTGTAAAAGAATTTAATTTAATAAAACCATAATTAACTCTACTCAATCTACATGACTCATCACATCAACCTCCCTGTGCAACAGATGGAGTTCACTAAAGGGGAACAAAATTTCACAGAAATAAAGTGTTTAAATCCCCATCCTCATTACTTAATTCAGGGGCTTGTTTTGATTCCCCCATCTTTCATGACGGATGAAGAATACATTTGCAGAGGCCATCTTTTAACCCTTATATTACAATTTTTTATCCGGTTAATTACGAGTAAGATTAATTTGATATGTTTCATGTTAGAAATTTCTGTAAATTCCATAACACACAGACAAAAAAAAATTCTTTATTTTAACACTCTGTTTTTAACTCAGAAAAACAGAAAATCGCTTGCTGGAAACAGTGTTTCAGCAAAGCAGTTTGGTGTTATAGCAACGTAGTTTGGTGTTGCAGCAACGCTGTTAGAATTTATGATAATTCAAAACAAAACTGACAAACAGACCAATACTCTGTTTTTCATAGCAGAAATAATAAAAAAGAAACGTTTGATGAATACGGTGTTACAGCAACGCAAAACTGGTGTAACAGCAACACAGTTTCGTCAGTTGTTGTTCTTGGTGTTGCAGCAACGTAATTTCGTTAGTTGCTGACCTTGGTGTTGCAGCAACGCGTTTTGACGTCAAGTCACTTTTTGACTTATGGTGTAACAATAACGTGCAACGGTTGACGTCAAGTCAATTTTGACTTACGGTGTAACAACAACGTGCAATGGTTGACGCTTGCTGTAACAACAACGTAAAATAGTTGACGCTTGGTGTAACAACAACGTAAAACGGTTGACGCTTGGTGTAAGAGCAACGTAAAATAGTTTGTATTCATAAACAGTAAAACCAACTAATACAGTAAACCAACTGATACAAGAGGAAAACTTCAGTTCCACAAACCAATTTTCTTTATCTCAGGAAATTGCAGGTTCAGCACTGTTGTGCGTTTACAGAAGAGACTCCCTATTGTTCTTCTAACCTTCCCTTAAAAAATAGAACTGTTGTTCATTACATTTATAGGAAAAAACATATCCGAGTTTAAACAGTAAAATAATCAAAATATCTTCTAACGCTTATCTGTGTATTGAATGCAGAAAGCGGTGATGACTTTCTCATGAAATCAAGTCGGCGGTTGCAGGGGAATTCAATTCTATGAATTTAATGTACATTAATGTGCAAAATATCAGGAGCGGCTTTGCGACATCTAACAACCTGAAATACCTACGGAAATCAGATTTCTGTCCAGCTGCTATTGTTGCAGTTGGTAATTAAATTCCAACACTCCCCCTTAATTTCAACTGCTGCATACCCAAGCATTTCCTGAAATGATCAAAACTTTTCTTTGCTAATGGTTTTGTCAAGATATCAGCTAGTTGATCCTCTGTTCTGCAGTGTTGCAAAACAATTTCACCATTGTGAACCAATTCACGTATGAAGTGAAATTTGATATCTATGTGCTTTGTTCTTTTATGAAAAACAAATTTTTTAGACAAAGCTATTGCTGAGCTATTGTCACAGTAAATGGTTGTGACATTTTCTTGTTCATGACACAAATCTCTAAGAACTCTTCTCAGCCACACTGCTTGGCATGCTACTGCTGTTGCTGCCACATACTCTACCTCCGTTGTTGATAAAGACACAACTGGTTGCTTCTTGGAAGCCCATGAGATGGCTCCCGATCCCATATGAAACACATATCCTGATGTGCTTTTTCTATCATCAACACTTCCAGCCCAATCATTGTCAGTGTAACCTATCAACATGAAACTTTCAAAAGAGGACTACAGAATACCAAACCCCTTCATTCCCTTCACATACCTTAAAATCCTCTTAGCTGCCTACCAATGAGTCCCTTTCGGTCTTTCCATAAATATGGATATTAAATTCACAACGTGCATAATGTCTGGCCTAGTTGTAGTCAAGTACATAAGGCTGCCAACTATGCTCTTGTACAATTTTGGATCAAAATCCTTGCTGTTGTCTTCTTTGCTCAATTTCAACCCCATTACAGTTGGAGTCACAGCTGCCTTGCTGTTCTGCATGTTAAATCTCTTCAACACAACTTTTACATATTTATCTTGAGAAATGAAAACACCATTTTCACTTTGATCTACTTCAATTCCAAGAAAATATCTTAAGAAGCCCAAGTCAGGCATTTCAAATTCAATTTTCATGACTGCTTTAAAATCAACAATGAGAGAAGCATCATTGCTAGTAAAGATAAAATCATCTACATATAAAACAACAATAATAATCTTACCGTCATTCTCCTTTATGTCGAGTGTGGGTTCACCATCACACTTATCAAACCCATTCTCAATCAGATAAGCATCTATTTTACTGTACCATGCTCTTGGAGCTTGCTTCAGCCCATAAAGAGCCTTCTTCAATTTGCAAACTTTATGCTCTTGGCCATCAACTTCATAACCTGGAGGTTGTTCAACATAAACCTCTTCTTTTAACACTCCATTCAGGAATGCAGATTTAACATCCATATGATAAATCTTCTATTTGTGTTGTGCTGCAATAGACAACATTGTTCTGACTGTTTCCATCATTGCTGCCGGTGCAAAGGTTTCATCATAGTCTTTGCCTTATTGCTGCTTGTAGCCTTTCACAACAAGTCTTGCTTTGTGCTTGTCAATCTTGCCTTCAACATTGCTTTTAGTCTTATAGACCCACTTAACTCCAATGGCATCTTTGCCTTCAGGGACGTCCACTAACTCCCATGTTTTACTCTTTCTAATTGCACCAATTTCTTCATTCATTACTTCAATCCATTTATCTTCATTTACAACATCTTAAAAATGAACTGGGCCATCAACATGACAATACAAAGAAAATAATGAATTTAGACGGTATTGTTACTTACCTCTCCTTGTTCATAAATCTCATTCGGATTTCTGAATCTTGGTCTTCTTGGTGTGTTTGGAGTTCCATCCGAACTTGAGGGTATTTCCGATCCCTATGGTGTGCTTGAAGAAGCACTTCCTTGACTTCTTAAGGCTATTCGAATTCTAGTTTGTGGTGTGGTTTGTTGAACTTGCTGTGGTGGAGGAGGAGCCACCAAGGAAGGATTATTTGCTGCTGTCCCTTCCTCTTCTTCTTCATGAGACAAAATTGTAACAGCACAAGTAAAACTAAAATTAATGTCAAAAGGAAAACAATTCTTTCAATGAAATTATACCTGTACTTTTCGGCTACGAAGTGACCACAAGATTTGGGGACGAATCTCCTCCCAACCGTAGGCTCAATTGTGCAGGATGCTGCTACAACTGGCCACCCCCGAGCCCTCAATCAACGACTACTGCCAGTATTCCTAAGTCTTAGTATTCTCCCAAGAG